>QGOB01001496.1:0-11815 GCA_003313055.1 Termitomyces sp. MG145
ACATCATGTTCCGCAACATTCCTCCCACGAACCGTCGGCACGTCACCATGCCACCCGCTTCTGTGGCATCGAGGGACGCCACCATTACGCAGCACAGCTGCTGACCTGCCCGACACAAGCCCGCCGTGACCCGCGCCAGCACGCCCCGACCACTATCACGACCCCAGGGCTGGGAGCCAGTCCGGGGACTTAGCCGGAGGAATCAGATGTTCCGGTCCCGGCTAGAATCCTACCCGGGACTTAGTGGAAGGGTAGTACATAAACTGTAGGATAGCATACGAGTCAGGTAGTCTTGATATTAACCGTAGTTCTCAGTATTTCCGTGTCTCTGTCTCTGCCTCTGTCTCTATCTCAATCTCAATCTATTCTCTTGCTTCTCTCTCTCTCCGGTTTCATCTCTTGTCTCTCGTCTCTCGTCTCTCGTCTCCGTGCCTCGTTCCGTTCCGTGACTCATTTCTCCTTTCCGTTTTCTCTCTCTGTTTCCTTACCCGTCTCTCCTGCTTCCGTGCTTCCTTACCCGGAGCACTTTCTACTTTGCACGCATTACTACTCGTACCCCGGAGCATCCGGACTTCCCCTGGACCACTCGTAGCTGTACCCGGAGCTTCTGCGAAGCCCTGGACTGTACTTAGCCTCCCAAGCTCGCCTAGTAAGGACTCGCCAGTGTAGCTGAGCCCCCGTTGTCAGCGGGACCTGACAAACCCGCAGCAGCTCCACCGGCACACACCCCCCCCCCTCCCCTCTCACATGCCAGCAATGGGTTGAGGCCTATGTACAGCAGTGTAACAATGTCCTTGCGCATGCTGCGCATCACCCCTGCCATCTTCTCCCAGCATGTGCGTGCCCTCCTCATCAGTCTGGGATGACTCGACGTCTCTGGCACCCCGGAGCAGTGGGCTGACTGCCTCCTTGACTTCCATGAGAGCTACCAGAAGGGCAGCCTCCCCGACAATGTTGCTAACACTCTTCGGGTGGACGCTGCCCTCTGGGCTGAACTCCTGTCCCTTGTCAACAAAATTCACACCAGCCCCACACCCCGACACTTCAAGGATCCCGTTGACCCTGTCCACTCTTTCCATGTACAACGGGAAGAACCAAGCCAGCCCTGGGACCAGGCCCCGCCCTCAGACCAATGCCAGCAGCAAGAACTCAATGCCACCTCCACAGCCCTCTGATCTCTGAACCTGGAAGGGAGCCTCTTCAACCAACCCGCTGCCTGCACTGTCAGCCTCTTGTCACATGCTAAAGCCCACTCAGTCCCCAGTGTCTTCCGCACCTGGGGCCAGTTGGAGCAAGCTGGACTTCCCCGCACCGAACCCACACAACCGGCCCCTCCCCCCAACAAAGTCATATCCCCCCACACCTTATCCTACATTAACAATCCTGCACCCCCCAATGAGGAGGTGACCCGACCCAGCAAGGCACCCCCCCTCCAGTACCCGACTTTGTCCATGACAGACCCCCCATCTTGACCTCAGAGGTAACTATGGGAATGGACCCCCTCCCCACAAACCCTGCCCTGGGGCTCTGGCACTCCCGTGCCCTCCCCCTTCCACGCAGGACTGCCATGCCCTCCCTTCCCCCCAGGACCTCTGCCTCCCCTGGACCACCACCTGGCAATCACGGGCCACGCGGGCCACCCTCCCCCAGGAGCCCCCACACCCCTTGCTGGGCCCCCAGACCTGCTCCTGGAGGCAATGGCCCCCCACCCAGCAGAGGACCCCTGGATGGTGGACCCCCAGGCAGATGGGGCCCGGCTATGAGTGCCTTCCCCTTCCAACAGCCTGGCAGCAACAACTTCTACTACTATTACAACGCTTGGCCCACACAAAACCAAAATGCTCTGGATGACACCCACAATGCACTGGCATGCGAAGGGAAGCTTGACATACAGAAACCGGAACCCTTCATGGGCTGCAATCCCCACAGGTGGCGCACCTACCTCACACAGTGCCTCACCCATGTTCCAGGCAAAGCTGGTCACCTTCCAGCTTGAGAACTCCAGGGCATCACCTATGGTCACTACACCGCCCTACTCTGGTACGACTCCACCAACCCCATCCTTTCCAACTGGCAGGCCTTTGTCCAGGAGTTCTCTGGCAAGTTTGGCATCTATGACACCATAGTGGAAGCGGAGGAGACACTTATCAACCTCCAGATGCGCTCGGAGGAACGCTTCACTAGCTTCATTGTCCAGTTTGAACGGGCAGCCTATGAAACAGGTTGGAACTACAATGCCCTCCGGTTTGCCCTCTGCCGTGCCCTGCCCCAACGCATCAAGGATGTCCTCCGCATCGCCCCAAACAGACCATGTATGACAGATACAAGGCACTTGTTACTCAAGTTGACCAGCAGTATTGGGAAGACCGGAGCGAGTCCGCAGCCCCCTGGAACAGTTGGAGCCCCACAAGCAACCCTTCCTGGCAGCTTCAGGGGACACATGCGGGATTGCCTGCTGGTGCCACCCCCACTACTCACCCCAACCTTGGCTGGGGACTTGCTAGACCAACCCAACCCCCAGGCTACTGCCCCCCTGCTCAGCTCAACACCGCCACCCTCGATGATGCCACGGAGATCCCCCCCAATGAATCCGACCCCCTTCCCGACCTCCCCGACACCTCCGGTGACAAAGAGTCTTTATGGGCCAACCGGGTCCAGAACTCCGACTGATCCTGGATTGACGTACCCAGCGATGTGCAGGAGTGCCAACGCAAGGAAGGTTCATGCATTCTGTGTGGCGAGCAAGGGCACTTCATCAACAACTGCCCCAAATGCCGCACCCTGGGCTGCGCAGTCTGGACCATCGATGGCGAGGATTGCAACTACCAATTTATGGAAAACGAGCCAGCAGTTTAGCTCTGGAAGACACACTAAATCACAGACCAGACCTCGACGTCTTCTCTACCACGGCTTCTTACCTCCACGCAACGGTTTTATCCTCGGACATCCCCATGGCTTACCTCTCCTTGCAATCCTGACAGGCCCTCCTCATCAGTACCTCCCTTGATGCCTCCTCCACCCACGTCGACACTCTCATTGACAGTGGTGCCACTGACAACTTTGTCAACGAATCCCTGACCTCGTCAACCCCCCACCCCCTCCAATGCTTACTCATCCCCATCCACCTCCAACTCTTTGATGGCAGTACCACATCCTCCAGAGCCATCACCCACTCTGTGCAATAAACCTAAACCATCATGTTTACCGATGGCCAGCAGCAGGAAGTCCAGTTCCTTGTAACCAAGCTCCACGCCGCTGCCCCCCTCATCCTAGGACTCCCCTGGCTCTGCACAACCAATCCCCAAATTGACTGGCAGAATCTCATGCTCCACCCTTGCCAGCAACCTGCGCCTGCCCTGGACCCCATTCCCCTTCACCTCATCCTGGGTACAGATGCCCCGGAGCACCCCACATACCCGCCGCTGACACCCCACCAACTCCACTTAACCTCTGCCCGATCCTTCATCATCAATGCCTGACAAGGCAGCCTCCTCGACATGCTACCCGCCCTCATCGATAGCGGGGCTACCAGGATGTTTGTCAGCGAACAGTTACGGCTACTCTCTAGCCCCCTCAGGAAGCTCCTGGAACTCCAGCTCTTCAATGGGAATGTGGCCACCTCCGGCCCCATCACCCACTCCCACTCCAACACCCTTCACCTCAAAAATGGCCTTCAGTTCCCTGTGAACCTCCTGGTCACCTCCCTTCCGGAGTCAACCCCAATTGTCCTCGGACTACCCTGGCTACGCGATGTCAACCCTAATATCAACTGGGAGGACCTCACGATGACCTTCCTGGGGCCCAACACCAGCCTGGCCACTGCTATCCCTCTCAAACTTCACACCACGGAGGGCCAGGCAACACCAACACCCCCTGCAACCCCAAAAAGTGACTCTGAATCACCCTGGACTCCAGCCCCATGCCCAACCCCTCCCTTTCCCCCCAATATTCCCCAAAATTGGTATAAAGGTCCCTCCTACCCCACTCCAGGCCCCAAAACACCCACTCTGCCCACCTCCGGCGATGTGCCTGAGAAACCCCCCAGCCCCGCTGACCTGGACATCAAAATCATAGGCCTGGAACCCTTTGCATGCATCCTACAGGACGGCACCCCAGCTTTCCAACTCCATATATCCCCGGCCCTCCTCAAAGAGCACCTCTGCGCTGAGGACACCCCCACTGAACCCAAAACGGAGGAACAAATCTTATGCAAAGTAGTCCCCCCTAAGTACCATGAGTTTGCCGATGTCTTCTCCAAAGGGAGTGCCAAGGAACTTCCCTCCCACCAGTTGTACGACCATACAATCAACCTTGAGGAGGGTACTTTGCCCCCATTCAGCAAGGTCTACAATATGTCCAAAGTGGAGCTCCATGCACTCAAGGACTACCTCAACAAAATGCTTGGCAAGGTATTCATCCGACCCTCGAACTCCGCCGCTGAAGCACCCATATTGTTCGCAAAGAAGAAGGATGGCTCCCTCTGACTCTGTGTCAACTACTGGGGACTCAACAAAGTCACCAAAAAGAACCGGTACCCCCTCCCCCTCATCGGCAATCTGGTTGACCATCTCTGCAGTGCCAAGATCTACACCAAAATAGACCTCCGGTTGGGTTACAACAATGTGCACATAGCTCCAGGACACAAATGGAAAACCGCTGATGCGCTGACTTGCTGCCTAGCTGCCGTGCAGGAAACAATCAACAAGACCAGCTAGATAGATAGCTAGCAAGTAGTAGCGTTATGTGTGTTTGAGAGGAGTCAAGCAAAGTCCCAGAAACCCGGTAAGGAGATAAAAGGTCGGAGTCGGTAAGGAAGTGTGAGAGGGCGGTAAGAGATAACGGTCCGACCGCTAGTGTCTGTGCCGAATCGTCGCTAGGTGAGATATCTGTCAAAGACCCAGAAGGTCGTTAAGGAATAGCGGACGAGTTAACGGAAATATATGAGCCGCTAGCCGTAAGCGCTAGCGTTAACGAAGGCGAAACGAAGGCATCCGTATGGTGCTTAACAAAGGCGAAGCGAGGGCACCCGTATGGTGCTTAACGAAGGCAACGAGTGCTAGTCCAACAATACTGTTGGGCTGAGCGCGAGGAGCAAAGGAGACTGGACTGGGTAAACCCAAATCAGCCGTTAAAGAAGCAGGAGCGTGAACGAGATCTTAAGCGTAGTCTGAAGTGGGGACTAAACTCTGGTACGATTTGATGTTGTTTAGCTACTGACAGAGCAGTATTTATAGGTACGTAAGGTGATAGATAAAAGGGGAAATCAGTAATAGATAGTAAGTGTAGCGGTTGCATGTGATAATGCGATAATGCATGTCGGGAGTAAGGCAATAAAAGGGGAAACCGGTAATAGACAGTAAGCATAGTGGTTGCCTGTGATAATAGGGGAAACCGGTAATAGATAGTAAGCGTAGCGGCTGCATGTGATAATGCATGTCGGGGGCCGTAGAGAGGGGCCTGGATTGTCGCAAGGTCGGCTGGGTCGTTAAGGGAAAGGTCAGTAATGGTCGGTGTCGTTAGCAGTCGGTCGGTAGCGGTCACGTGCTGAGGTCACATGCTTGGTTCGACTTGTTGGTGTCGGGCAGCCAGCACTGACCGGGTCGTATCACCGCCTTCCACACCCGCTACAGACTCTTCGAATACCTCGTCATGCCCTTCGGAATGACCAACTCCTCCGCTACCTTCCAATACTTCATGAACAACATCTTCCATGACATGAGCGATGTTTTTGTGATCGTGTACCTCGACAACATCCTCATCTACTTGGACTCCCTCGACAATCACCGGAAGCATGTGTGCCTAGTCCTGGAATGCCTCTGGAGATATCACCTTCATGCCAAACCGGAGAAGTGTGCCTTCCACGTTACAGAGGTGGAGTATCTTGGTGTGATAGTCTCCCTGGACAGCATGCACATGGACCCAGTCAAGATCCAGGCCATCCTCGACTGGCCACCACCCTGGAATGTCAAGGAGGTGCAATCCTTCCTGGGCTTTGCTAACTTCTATCGCTGGTTCATAGATAACTACTCCAGTATCACAAAACCCCTCAACCAGCTCACCTGGAAGGACACTCTGTGGAATTGGGACAGCAAGTGCCAGAGCGTATTTGAACTTCTCAAATCCATCTTCACCTCCACCCCAATCCTCCAGCACTACGACTCCTCTCTCCTCATTGTCTTGGAATGTGATGCTTCCGACTATGCCATTGCCAGCATCCTCTTGCAGATGGACCCTGGCAGCAGCGAGCTCCACCCTGTTGCCTTCTACACACGCTCAATGATCCTGGTGGAGCTCAACTACAACATCTTCGATAAGGAGCTGCTCGCCATAGTCGAAGCCTTCAAGCAATGGCAGGCCTACCTCGAAGGAGCACTCCACCACATCCAAGTCTACTCTGATCACAACAACCTCCAGTACTTCACGACCACAAAGCAGCTCAGCCGCCGTCAAGCCTGCTGGTCAGAGACCCTCTCGGAGTACAACTTCACCATCCACTACCGCCTCGGCCACCTGGGAGCCAAACCCAATGCCCTCACCCAATGACTGGACGTCTACCTGAAAAAGTCATTTGAGGCAGAGCGGAACTCCTTCAACCACCAAGTCATTATCCCCCTGGAGCACCTTCGCACCGTGCTGATTATGAACAAAGAAGGAATCCTACACCAAATCTGCAACGCACTCCTGGACCCCTTCTTCACTCAGCACGACCCCTGGAACACTCTGGAAGATGCCCCGCCGACCCCATCAACCTTCACCCTATCCCCCGACAGCTCCCTCCTCCTCCGGGACAGCCAAATCTACGCCCCAGACCATGAAAAGATACACCTTGACATCCTCTGGCAACATCACAACTATAAGCTGCAGGGACACCTGGGAATCTGTAAGACTGTTCAGCTTATCTCCCAGACTTACTTCTGGCCGGGACTCAAGCACGATGTCATCCGGTATGTCTGGGCCTGTGAGTCCTGCCTCCAGGCCAAAGTCCCCCATCATTGCCCCTATGGCCTCCTCAAACCCCTCCCTGTCAGCTGCTATCCCTGGTCATCGATCTCCCTGGACCACATTGTCGAACTCCCCGACTCCGACGGCTTTGATGCCATCCTCATGGTGGTTTGCCACCTCACCAAACAAGCCATCTTCATTGCTTGTCGCACCACCAACAATGCCCCGGAGTTTGCCCGGATCTTCCTTGAACATGTGTTCTCCAAGCATGGGCTCCCCGACAACATCATCTCCGACCGCGGTCCCCTCTTTGTCTCCCAGTTCTGGAAATCTCTGTGTAAGGCCTTGGAAATAAAAACTAATCTATCCACTGCCTATCATCTGGAGACTGATGGGCAGACCAAACGCATGAACCAGACCTTGGAGCAGTACCTCTGCCTCTATGTCAACTACTAACAGGACAACTGGTGGCACAACCTGCCCCTGGCTGAATTCACTTACAACAACACACCCCACTCTGCCACTGGAGTTTCCCCTTTCTATGCCAACAAGGGCTACCACCCCCGGCTCACCCTCTCCCTTGACAATATACCCTTGCACGTTGCCCACAAAGTCGCGCAAGACCTCTGGTCCCTTCACAAGTTCCTCCGGGAAGAAATTGACACTGCCAACAAAGCCTACATCAAGCATGCCGACTCCCGCCGTGAGCCCACTCCCAACTGGACCCCCAGAACTCTCGTATAGCTTGACTGATGCAACATCAAAACCCACCAACCCTCCCCAAAGTTCAATCACAAGCATTTTGGACCCTTCAAAATCCTCTGGAAGGTTTCGACACATGCCTACAGGCTTGACCTACCCCTGGCCCTCAAAGGACTCCACCCAGTGTTCCATGTCCACCTCCTCAAAAAGTATGCCCTGGATCCCTTCCCCAGCCAGCAACCCAAACGACCCCCACTGATCAAACTTGAAGGTGACACCCAGTACAAAGTCAATCAAATCCTTGATTCCTGGCAAGTCCAGAACTGAACCCTTTACCTCATGCATTGGAAAGGTTATGGCCCCAAGGACAACACTTGGGAACCCCACAAGAATCTCTTCGGAGCTCCCCTGGCACTCTGGGACTTCCACCGGCAGCACCCCAACAAGCCCCGGGATCCCCGGGACTAGAACTCACAGATGGCAGTAGTGGGCCTAACCCCCACCTCTGGATTCACCAGGGATTCAACTCCCACGAGTACTCCTAAGCCCCCTTTCTTATTTCTTCCCAATCCTCACTAATCATGTTACCACAAGAAATACAATTGAGGGCAAGAAATGCAACAACAAGAACGGTATGCACATATCTAGAACTACAGTATAGGACATGACACGTGGACCCCTAGAGACAAAAAAAGACAAGAAGACCCCCCCCACTCACTCAACCTCCTCCCCGGTACCCCGCCCCTCTTCTGGCACTGGCACCTCCTCGACTATCATTGCCACCTCCAATTGTGCCACCATGGTCACCATGTTGTCTTCATAGCACAGTAGGAGTTCACCAGCCTCCATCGCCATGTCTAGCCAGGTCCCTGGGGCCACCGTGTTCCACCAACAATGTCCTGCCAGCACCTGCCCAAGTTGCACCATGCCATGTTTGACCTCTGGTGGTGGCAGATGCTGGAGCTGGGCCAGACCCTCCTGGAGGGATGCAAATGCTGCCGAGGAAGCATCCAGCAGGAGATGGTGCTCCCACACCCAGCCTAAGAGCCCGGGTTAGTTAGCAAGGGAGTCAAAACTGGAACACTTATGCATTGCCTTGCCCCGCCCTGCAGCCGCCTCCCACAAAGCTCAATCCCTCCTCCAGACCACTGCCACCCTCTTGATTTGAAGGGCGCCCACCTCCACAACCCACCTTTCCAATGCTTCAGACCGGAATGCCGGGATTGCTGGGCGTGCCTGGGAAGCTGCCGCGGTGTCCTCAAGCTGCTGGATGCATGCCTGGAGGTCCTGCACCTCCACCGCCCAGACATTTACAACCCCCATGGCTGCCTCCAACTCCCGCCTCACCGCATCCCACTCTCCCCGCAACCCCTGCAACTCCACCTGGACCTCCTGCAACCCTGTCTCCGCTCTGGCCCCCAGCTCCTGTCTTGCCATGTCCCGCTCCCTTCAGACCTCCAGCAACTCCACATCCCTCCATGTGACCTCCCCCATCAGAGCCTCCACCCGCTGACATGCCACCTCCTCTGCCACCGTAACCTCAGGGACCGTTGCCAGGGATGCAGGGCCCATGAGCCTCCCAGTCTGAGGGGAATACACATGCTCCCTGGGGGGCCGGCCTTGGGAGGGGGGGACCTTCGTGAACGCTTGAAGGGCCAACCGGAGGGGGAGGATGCCCGCTGCTTGCCGGAACCGACCCCTGACAACCTTGGCACCCCTTGTGGCAGCCCTACCTTCACCACCACTCTGGACCCTACACCACTACCCCCTGACTCCCAACAGGCTCCCCATGCATGCCCGGACCTTGCCCCAGACTTGGAGATTGCCGCCATCTGCGCTAGGACCCACTCCACCTCCCAACCCTGCTCCTCCACCACACATGTTGCCTTCCAGAGCTGCAACACCAAGCACCTTTCATGACGGGTGCAACAGGCCTTGCACATGGTAGAGTTCTGCCATGACCCCGCCTCCAGGGCCAGGAACAAGCACGGGTCCCTTTGGCGAGCACAGAAGGTGCACTAGAAACAACTCCGGGCTCAGCCTAGGGACTCTTGGACTAGGGAAGCTACTTACCAGGCTACGTGCCTAGCACCACGCCAGCGTCGGAGGACCTTGAACCTGGGCCAATGCCCCCGGTACCTGGCCCAGCGTTGCAACCTCCTGCGGTACCTGCTGGCCAAGGGGGATGCCTGAAGGGACCTAGGAGGCCGGCCATGGTGCCACCCCCTCTGGACAGGGGGGGACCTGTCTGGATGGGCCAGCCCCTGGAGTTTGCATCGATACCTCTAGGCCCGAGTTAGCCCCAGACATCAGAAGGGTACGGCACTTATGTTGACGGAGCATGACCAACAGTTCACGCTCATCCCAGAGTCAGTTGTAAGCAGCCCAGCAGGCCTCGTACAACTCCCAGGACAGGACGCGGTTATCGTCGGAGGAAGGGGGGGTGGGAGGGCCAGAGGTGGAACTAGGTGAAGACATGGAAGAATGGAGGACTAACTGTGGTGAGCCCTCCTTTTTATCCTCCCAGGGCAGCTTCTGGATGGGCCGCCGCACGACTTTGACTTCAATTTTGACGACTTCTGGGTCAGCACTAGCTTCGGGTTTGAATTCCCATAGCACTGCCACCATGGCCCCCATCTCAAAGGGACACTGAAGGGGGGTAATGTCACGACCCCACCAATTCTGGACCCTCATATGCTGCCCTGACCCCGGCACACACCTCCCCTGCACCTCTCACACACCTCCAGGGCCACTAACGACCTCACAACGCTGCACCAGCAACACCTATGGCCATCTCCAGACAGACCCCCGGGCATCACCAAATCCCAGCATCTCGGCTGACACATCACCCCAAGGCTTCCCTGTCACCGGATACATCCGAACCCCCGGCATCCCAGCCATCACATAACATTCCACAACATTCCTCCCACAAACCGTCGGCATGTCACCAGGCCACCTGCTCCTGTGGCGTCGACAGGCACCACTACCCCACACCACAACCGCCGACCCGCCCTATGCAAGACAGCTGAGGCCTGCGCCAGCATGCCCCGACAACTGCCATGACCCCGGGGCTGGAAGCCTGTCCCAGGACTTAGCTGGAGGAAAATCAGATGCCACGGTCCTGGGCCAGAACCCTGCCCCGGGACTTAGCAGAAGGGTAATATATAAACCATAGAATAGCATATGAGTCAGGTAGTCTTGATATTCACCATAGTTCTCCATAGTCTCTGTTTCTGTTCCAATCTAGTTTTGTGTGTCTCTCTCTCTCGTCTCGTCTCTCATGTCTCGTCTCCATGCCTCGTACCTCTGTTCTGTGACTTGTATTCCTGTTCCATATCTCTCCTCTATCTCTCTACTTCCTGTCTCATATCTTTTCCTCTCTATCTCTATCTCTGTTCCATATCTCTCATCATCTCCTGGTTTCCTGATCAATCTATCTCCTATCTGTTCCGTACCTATCCCTATCAACTTCTGAACCTACTTCCGTTCCCCAATCAATACAATCTTCCATTCCCCATTCTCCCCTCCACTAAAAACCCCAATTCCCTGAACTTGTGCTCCCCAACCCGGAGCACTCCCGACCTTGCACATGTTACTACTCATACCCCGGAGTGTCCGGACTTCACCCCGGACCACTTGTAGTTGTACTGTAGCTTCCAAGAAGCCCCAGACCTGTACTTGGCCTCTCAAGCTCACCTAGTAAGGACTCGCCAGTGTAGCTGAGCCTCCATCATCAGCAGGACCTGACAGCAGGCAACTACTGGCCAGTAATGCTGTGAAGAAGGAGAGGTTCAAGGTCAACAAGGTGAGCTTAGCAGATGCAGAAGGATATTGATGCACTTGCACCACTTGTTGAGGCTGGTACATGTTCTTCCTACTTTCTCAACATACAAATGGCACTGACAGATATCTATATACTACAATAAAGTAAGGGAGAGGCAGTGAAGGCATCACTACTCACCCAACAAGTCCTGGACATGCGTCTTGTGCTCACACATCCTTCACTGCAGGGATTGGGAGATTTTTCGGGAAGAAAAACCCATGAGAAAGATGTCAAATAATTTCTAATTAGTTTTTCTCATGTATTACATAAAATTTATTTTGAGAAACAAAAAAGAAAAAGTTAAACAATTTCAATGCTTTTCCTTGAGCAAAACAATTTCTTTTTCTC
>QGOB01001498.1:0-17966 GCA_003313055.1 Termitomyces sp. MG145
AGTATTGATTGGGGGAACGGAAGTAGGTTTGGGAGTGGGTAGGGATAGGTATGGAACGGTTGGGGGATGGGTTGGTCAGGAAACTGGGAGATGAGAAGAGATACGGAACAGGAAGTAGCAATAGAGGGGAAGAGATATGGAACAGTAGATAGAGAAATGGAGGAGAGATATGGAACAGAGATATGAGTCATAGAACAGAAACACGAGGCACAGAGACGAGAGGCAAGAGACGAGATGAGAGAGAGGATAGAGAGAGGCATGAAACTAGATTGAGATAGAGACAGAGACAGAGAATACGGAACTACGGAGAACTATGGTTAATATCAAGACTACCCAACTCGTATGCTATCCTATGGTTTATGTACTACCCTTCCGCTAAGTGCCCAGCAGGGTTCACTCCCAGAACCATAGCATCTGATTGTCCTCCGGCTAAGTCCCAGGACCAGCTCCCAGCCCCGGGGTTGTGATAGTTGTTGGGGTGTGCTGGCATGGGTTGCGGCGGTCTTGCGTCAGGCGGGTTGGTGGTCGTGGTGCATGGTGGTGGCACCCATCGGCACCACAGAAGCAGGTGGCCTGGTGACATGCTGATGGTTTGTGGGAGGAATGTTGCAGAATGTTATGTGATGGCTGGGGTGCTGGGAGTCCAGGTGTGTCTGGTGACAGGGAAGCCTTGGGGTGATGTGTCAGCCAAGATGCCAGAGTTCAGTGATGGCTGGGGGTCTGTCCGGAGATGGCCATGGGTGTCACCGCTGCAGCATTGTGAGGTCGTTGGCAGTCCCGGAGGTGCACAAGGGGTGTGGGGGAGGTATGTGCCAGGGTTGGGGCAGCATATGGGGGACCAGAGGTGGCAGGGTTATGACAGCTGGGGATGTTAATCCAGGGTCAGTCAGAGTTTCAGACCCAGTTGGCCCGTAAAGACTCTTTGTCACCAGAGGAGTCGGGGAGGTTGGGAAGGGGTCAGACTCATCAGAAGGGGCCTCTGTGGCTTTGTAGAGGGCAGCGGTGTTGAGCTGAGCAAGGGGGCAAGAGCCCAGGGGTCGAGCTGGTCCAGCGGGCCCTCGGCCAGGGTTGGGGCAAGGAGCAGGGGTTCCAACTGTTCCAGGGAGCCATGGACTCGCTTTGGTCTTACCAATACTGCTAGTCAACTTGAGTGACAAGTGCCTTGTATCCATTGTATGTGGTTTGCTTGGGGGCAATGCAGAGGACATCCTTGATGCATTGGAGTAGGGCGTGACAGAGGGCAAACTAGAGGGCATTGTAGTTCCAGCCCATTTTGTAGGCTTCCCATTCAGACTGGACAATGAAACTGGTGAAGCATTCCTCCGAGCGCATCCAGAGATTGATGATTGTCTCCTCCACTTCCGCTACGGTGTTGTAGATGCCAAACTTGCCAGAGAACTCCTGAACAAAGGCCTGCCAGTTGGAAAGGACAGGGTTGGTGGAGTTGTACCAGAGAAGGGCGGTGTGATGATCATAGGCAATGCCCTGGAGGTACAATGCTGCAAATGCAACCCTGGAGTTCTTCAGCTGGAAGGTGACCAGTTTTGCCTGGAACATGGTGAGGCACTGTGTAAGGTAGGTGTGCCACTTGTGAGAGTTGCGCCCTTGAAAGGTTCTGGTTTTTGTATGTCAAGCTTCCCCTTGCAGGCCAGTGCATCACAGGTGTCATCCGGAGCATTTTGGCTTCATGTGGGACTGGTGTTGTAATAATAGTAGAAATTGTTACCGCCCGGCTGTTAGGTGGGGGAAGGCACTCATAGCCAGGCCCCATCTGCCTGGGGGTCTGCCATCTGGGGTCCTCCACCAGGTGGGGGGCTGTTGCCTCCAGGAGCAGGTCCGGGGGCCCATCGAGGGTGCGGGGGTGCTCCAGGGGATGGGGGGGCTCCCAGGGGAGGTGGCCCACATGGACCGTGATTGCCGGAGGGTGGCCCAGGGGAAGGCGGAGGTCCTGGGGGAAAGGGGGGGCATGGCGGTCCTGTGGGGAAGGAGGGATGGGTCTGACTGGGAGGAGGGCCTAGAGGTGCCGGAGTTCCAGGGCCCGGTTTGCGTAGAGGGGGCCTGTTCCTATAGTTGCCTCTGAGGTTGAGATGGGGGGGTCTGTCATGGACAAAGTGGGGTACTGGAGGGAGTGGTGGTGCCTTGCCAGGTCTGGTTGCCTCCTCATTGGGAGGTGCAGGATCATCAACGTAGGATAAGGTGTGGGGGGAGGTGGCTTTGTCAGGGGGAGGGCAGACTGCATGGGCTTGGTGTGGGGAGGTCTGGCTGGTTCCAGCTGGAGCCAAGTGCAGAAGATGCTGGGGACAGAATGTGTAAGGGGAGACAACTCCTAGAGACCATCCTTTCCTTTTCCTATTCTTTTTCCCCTTGCTTTTCCCTTCTGTTTCCCCTTAGATACTATCTGTACATATTGTGTCTGCATTTCTGATCACCTGACCTTGCTCTCAAGGTCATCTGATCCCTTCCTGGTCATCTGACTTCCCCAGACCACCTGACATTGCCAGAGTCACCTGATGGTCATTACCAATCCTTTCTCTGGCAATGTCCGAGTTTTTATCTTTTTATTCCCACAGTATTTTTCCAGTGGCTTCTGTGTACTATATAGTTGATTCCCACGCTTCTGAGGCCCCAGAAGCGTCCACAGCCTGGCATAGGGGATTCCTCAGACTTATTCTCTTTGGATATCCCTCTGCCAGGTGAGTAGCTAGCTCCTGTACACTGTAGCCACTTGCTAATACATCTTTGGATATCCCTCTGCCAGCTGTGTGACTTCCACAGCTCTCTGAGGTCGCCCTTAGAGCAGAATAAGTCTCTCTTGACTGATCTGGGATTACCCAATCAGTTGTGCTTCCCTGTCTGCCTCTGCTTCACTTCCAGGACCCCACAACTGCCTACTACATCCCCCATCTGTCTCCCTTTGGTCCCTGCCCTGCTATGCCTCCCACCCTCGCCTCAGGCCCTCCTCCTGCTCCAGACACTTCAACTCCCACTCAGGATGACGCCTACGCTCAGTTAGACACTGTAGAACAGGGCCTTCTCACCTCCAACACCACCCAACTTGCTCTCAGCCAGCAGCTTTCTGTTGTCCAGGCCCAGCTTCAAGAACTGCTTTCAGCTATGCGCTCAACATCTGTAGGAGTCTCCCAGGACCCCTCCTCTCTCCCTCACACCTCCCCCTTGCCGGTTTCAGACTCTCCTGCATCTGAGCACCTTCCTGCAGCAGCCGCCACCCCGCTGCGCCTCCCTACGCCGATAATTGTGCGCAAAACATCGTTGGCTATTAAGGCAGCTCCTCCCCCCTCCTTTGATGGTAATTGGGCCCAGGGCTGCCAGTTCCTGACAGCATGCAAACTGTACATCAGTCTGAATGTCTCTTCTTTTACCAACTCTGCTCAGATGATCAAATGGGCGCTGTTGTATATGAATGCAGGTAGAGCAGCCGATTTAGCACAGGAGATCTTGGAGGATGACGCACACATGTTCCCTGACTGGGCTGCATTTGAGTCTTGGTTTCTCACTGAGTTCACGCACCCTGATGAAGCCCAGCGCGCAGCCCTCACGCTAGAAGGGACCTCCTACTACCAGCAGGGATGGACACTGGATGCATATGTTGATGGGTTCAAACTACTGGTCCGGCGCTCAGGTTTCCCTAGGTCCTCGCAGCTAGTTCTCCGCTTCCACTGGGGACTAGACTCCCTGATCCGTCGACGGATTGATGGTATGGTGGAAGGACGTCCCCAGGATGATGACATTGATGGTTGGATTGTAGCTGCGTGTCTCATTGACCAGAATGCTCATGCAGACCACCAATTTGAGTCATTCCACCCCTCTCGACCTTGTCAGCCAGCGCCTGCTCCTCCCGCCACATCCGTTGTCCATTGGGCCCCCGCTCCCCTACCAGCTCCTCCTAGTGCCCCACCAGCGCACGCCTCTGCATTCAGCGCCCCAGCAGCTGCTCAGCCTGCTAAGATCCCCATGGGAATTCCTATGGACATCGACACTGGCCAGAAGAAAGGAAGCATCCCTCCTTCAGTATGCCGCTGCTGTGGACAGTCTGGTCATTGGGCTCAAAGCTGCCCTCAAGGGCTGGATGTCCATTGCTTGTCTGCAGATGAGCACGATGCTCTCATCATGGAGCTCCTTGCTGCAAAGGATGCGTCAGGAGTTCGCTCCCCCGAACAATCCGAGCCGGTGCCAGTTGAGGAGGAGGAGGAGGAGGTGGTAGAGAATTTTTAGTACCGCAGTGGATGGACCATACGCCTCCACTGCCTAGCTCCAATCGATTTGCATGCCTGTCCGTAGAATCAGAAAATACAACTCTCACTTGTGATCCCTCTGCATGCAAATTAATTGAAGCCCCTTCAGATGTACTACCCTCTCTTCCCCCTCCTTCCTCTGAACCTTGGCCCCGCGTGCGCATTCCCCATTGGGAGTGTCGTCTTCCCCGCCGCTACACGGTAGCCTCCACTCCATCCACCACCTCCCTATCCCTTGACATTGAACTGGAGACCACTGACACCCAGCAAGTACAGCGGGTCCATGCGCTTCTGGACAGCGGCACCACTGGCCTCTTCATGGATGCTGCCTTTGTTGAGCGGCACAGGCTGACGACGCGACCACTTGTACGACCCATCCCTGTATACAACATTGATGGTACTCTCAACGAAGCTAGCTCCATCCGATGTGTAACTGAGTGCATCCTTCGCTACCATAATCACACAGAAAGAGCAGTGTTTGCGGTCACCAGCCTTGGGAAGCAGGAGGTCATCCTCGGATACACCTGGCTACGTTTGCACAATCCAGAGATTGACTGGTCTACCGGGGAGGTCAAGATGATTGATGTTCACGCCACTGCTCATCCTGCGCTGATGAAGCACGGGTAGAGAAGTGTGCATGGGTCCGAGAACGAGCTGCCATTTGAGCCTGTTGATGGGGTCCCCTCCCTTGTCCAGATCTAGACCTTTTGGATCCTCCTCCCCTAGCATTCCCTCGTAAGGAGGCCCCTCACGAGGATGCACCAGGGTCAGGGGGTGAAACCAAGTTGGAAGACCTGAACAGTGGTAAGTTTCAAGGGACCCCAGAGCCTGACACTGCTGACGAAGTCATTGAGGAAGGTGATCAGATTTGGGCTGCCCTGCCACACCAGCCACCAATCTCAGTGGCAATCCGTGCCAGTCAGACTACCTCTCAGCGACTTGCTGAAGCCTTCACCAAGAATGCACAACCCAAGTCTTTCCGAGATGCGGTACCAGACTACCTCCATGACTTTGAGGACATGTTTTCCAAGACTTCCTTCGACTCCCTTCCAGAGCGCAAGCAGTGGGATCACGCTATTGAGTTGACCCCAGAAGCAGAGCCCTCCAACTGTAAGGTCTACCCACTGGTGCCTAAGGAACAGGATGAATTGGATGCCTTCTTGCAGGAGAATTTGGGGTCTGGTCGGATACGCCCATCCAAGTCCCCCATGGCTTCTCCAGTCTTCTTCATCAAGAAGAAGGATGGCTCCCTCCACTTAGTGCAAGACTATTGTGTCCTGAACGCCCTCACTGTGAAGAATTGCTACCCCCTTCCCCTCATCTCTGAGCTCGTCAACAACCTCCACGGCGCACAGTACTTCACTAAATTGGACGTCTGCTGGGGCTACAACAATGTGCGCATCAAGGAAGGAGATGAGTGGAAGGCTGCTTTCCGAACCAACCAGAGGCTATTTGAACCACTGGTCATGTTCTTTGGCCTCACAAACAGCCCAGCTACCTTCCAGACCATGATGAACGACATCTTCAGAGACCTCATTGCAGAAGGTGTGGTGTGTGTATACCTGGATGATATCCTCATTTTCACAAAGACCCTAGAGGAGCACCGCTGCATCGTATGTCTGGTTCTGGAATGCCTCCGCCAACACCAGCTTTGTCCCAAGCCTGAGAAGTGTGAGTTTGAACAGACCCGAGTGGAATATCTTGGACTCATCATCTCGCATGGAACAGCAGAGATGGACCCGGTGAAGGTAGCTGGAGTGGCAGAATGGCCTGTACCTCAGAATAAGAAGGAGATACAATCCTTCTTAGGGTTCACCAACTTCTACTGGCGGTTCATTCAGGACTTTTCACATCATGCTCGCCCACTCTTCAATCTGACTTCCAAAGACCAGCCCTGGCAGTGGACGGATGCCCAGCAGACCACGTTTGACACCTTAAAGTGGGCTCCTTGGCCCATATACAGTACAGCGTGCAGTGGGGCATCTGGCTTATTGCCTGCGCCTGCCCTATTCAATGCGGAACATCCATCTGGTCTTCCATGTAGTCAAGCTCCGTCCCGCTGTCACTGACCCAATTCCAGGGTGCCGGACAGCTCCTCCACCACCACCAGTCATTGTGGATGATGAGGAGCACTATGAGGTAGAGGCAATCTTGGACAGTCGCATGTTTTGCCACAAGCTTCAGTACCGAGTGAAGTGGAAGGGCTATGGTTATGAGGATGCATCTTGGGAGTCAGCTGAGGATGTCCGGGCACCACTGCGGGTGAAGAAATTCTATGAGCGGCATCCAGGCACCCCTAAGAGCATCTGGGGCCTGTATACACTTTCTCCAGCGCTTTTCCAGTCTGTTTGGCCTTGACACCGTCCAGTGCATCAAGACGCTGCATCCTAGAGGGGGGGTGATGTAAGGGGACAACCCCTAGAGACCATCCTTTCCTTTTCCTATTCTTTTTCCCCTTCCTTTTCCCTTCTGTTTCCCCTTAGATACTATCTGTACATATTGTGTCTGCATTTCTGATCACCTGACCTTGCTCTCAAGGTCATCTGATCCCTTCCTGGTCATCTGACTTCTCCAGACCACCTGACATTACCAGAGTCACCTGATGGTCATTACCAATCCTTTCTCTGGCAATGTCCGAGTTTTTATCTTTTTATTCCCACAGTATTTTTCCAGTTGCTTCTGTGTACTATATAGTTGATTCCCATGCTTCTGGGGCCCCAGAAGCGTCCACAGCCTGGCATAGGGATTCCTCAGACTTATTTTCTTTGGATATCCCTCTGCCAGGTGAGTAGCTAGCTCCTGTACACTGTAGCCACTTGCTAATACATCTTTGGATATCCCTCTGCCAGCTGTGTGACTTCCACAGCTCTCTGAGGTCACCCTTACAGAATGGGCCCTGGTGTGGGACAAAAGACCGATGGTGTGGGCAGCAGGCTGATTGAAGAAACCCCCTTCCAGGTTCAGGGATTGGAGGGTTGCAGAGGTGGCATTGAGTTCCCACTGCTGGCATTGGGCTGGGGGTGGGACTTGGTTCCAGGGCTGGCTCGGCTCCTCCTGCTGCACAAGAGTGGGCAGGGTTGACAGGGTCCTCAAAGCATTGAATTGTGGGGCTGGTGTGGATTTTGTCAACTAGGGCCAGTAGTTTAGCCCAGAGGGCCATGTCCACCCACAGAGTGTTAGCAACATTGTCAGGGATGCCCTTTTGGTAGTTCTTGTGGAAGTCGAGGAGGTGGTCAGCTCACTGCTCTGGGGTACCGGAGATGTTGAGCTGTCTCAGACTGATGAGGAGGGCCCTTGTACATTGGGAGAAGGCTACCAGGGTGATGTGCAATGAGCGCAGGACATTGTTGCGTTGTTGGACATAGGCCTTAACCCATTGCTGGCATGCAAGAGGGGAAGATGGGGTATGTGCTGGGGGGGCCACAGTGGGTCAGGGATGTTGGAAGTGGATGGTATCCAGGTTTTCTTGGACTGGGGCTGGGTAGGGGTGATAGGGTCCTGAAGCAAAGAACGCAGCACTGGCGGGGCCCCAGGTGCTGGGCGGAGTTTTGGGTAGCCCACCGGGCAAGGTTCAGGGGGTATGCCCCTGGGTGGGTTGGTCTGGGGTTGTAGCACCAGTCCAAAAGTAGACCCTGACTGATTGAGGGTCCGTATAACATGATGTTTGGGTCGGAGGCCCAGTGGTGTGAGGATAAGGTGGGGTAGTGTTCGATGGAAGGTGCTGGGTAGGGAGTGTGGGGAGAGTTAATGGCATATGGGCCCTTGAGGATGGGTCAGCCGTAGTAGTCATACCTAGTGAGGGTGTAGGCATAGGTGTACGTAGCCATTGAGTATGGGGTAAGGTAGTAGTCTTGATATTATGTCAGGTCTCACTGATGACGGAGGCTCAGCTACACTGGTGAGTCCTTACTAGGCAAGCTTGGGCTTCTCAGAAGCACCAGTACAGCTACATGTGGCCTGGGATGAAGTCTGGACGCTCCAGGGTATGAGTAGTGACGCACACAAGGTCAAAAGTGCTCTGGGTTGAGGAGCACAAGTTCAGGGGATGGGGGGTTCTTAATGGGGAGGGGAACAGGGAATGGGAGGATTGTATTGATTGGGGGACGGAGGTGTTTGGAAGTGGGTAGAGATAGGTATGGAACAGATTGGGAATAGATTGGTCAGGAAACCGGGAGATGAGAAGAGATACAGAACAGGAAGTAGAGATAGAGAGGAAGGGATACAGAACAGGAGATAGAGAAATAGAGGAGAAATACGGAACAGAGATACGAGTCACAGAATGGAAATACAAGGCATGGAGACAAGAGACAAGAGACAAGAGAGAGAGAGACAGACAGAGGCACAAAACTAGATTGGAACAGAGACAGAGACTACGGAGAACTATGGTGAATATCAAGACTACCCAACTTGTATGCTATCCTATAGTTTATATATTACCCTTCCACTAAGTCCTGGGCAGGGTTCTAGCCCAGGACCGTAGCATCTGATTGTCCTCCGGCTAAGTCCCAGGGCAAGTTTCCAGCCCTGGGGTCATGGCAGTTTTCCAGGCATGCTGGCGTGGGCCATGGCTGTCTTGCATGGGGCGGGTTGGCAGTCATGGAGCATGGTAGTGGCACCCATCAACACCACAGAAGCAGGTGGCCTGGTGACATGCTGGCAGTTTGCAGGAGGAATGTTGCGGAATGTTACATGATGGCTGAGGTGCTGGGGGTTCAGATGTATCCAGTGACAGGGAAGCCTCGGGGTGACATGTCAGCCAAGATGCTGGGGTTTGGTGATGCTCAGGGGTCTGTCCAGAGATGGCTGCAGGTGTTGCTGGTGCAGCACTGTGAGGTTGTTGGTGGCCCTGGATGTGTGTGAGGAGTGCGGAGGAGGTGTGTGCTGGGGTTGGGGCAGTGTATGAGGGTCTGGAGATGGCAAGGTTGTGACATTGGGCTTCCCAGAGAGTGAAGTACTTAGGCCATGTCTGTCATGACCCCACTAATTCCAGACCCTCATATGCTAGTCCAACTCCAGCACACACTCCCCCACCTGCTGCACACCCCTGAAGCCACCAACAACTCCATGATGCTGCATTGGCATACCCTTAGCCATCTCCAGATAAACTCACAGCCATTACTAAACCCTAGCACCTCAGCTGCCACATCACCCTGAGGCTTACATGCCATTGGACATCACTGGACCCTGGCATCTCAGCCACTATATAACATCCCTTCTGTGGGCTGTTGACATGTTATCAGGCTGAACACCCATTACCTGTGGCATTAGTGGTGCCACCACTGTGCACCACAACCACTAACCCCACTCCATGCAATGCAACTGTGGCCCATGCCAGCATGCCCAAACAGATGCCACAACCCTGGGGCTGAGACCCTGCTCCAGGACTTAGCAGGAGGACAGTACATAAGTTGTAAGGTAGCTTACAAGTTGATAGTCTTGATATTGCCTTAGTTCTTGTTCAGTTTTGTACATTTTGGTCTCCATTTTCTCTATCTTGCTCAGGTAATTGTTGCACACCATGTGAATCTTTCCAAAAAGGCCAAACATTGAGGTAGTTTTCTGAGCTAATGTATGCCTACCTGCTCACAGGTTACAACATCTATGGCCAACCCATCCCCAAGGCCCCATACACCACCAACTCCCCTCACACTCCCTACCCCACACAATCTATTGAACACTACCCCAGCCTACCCAACATTACTGGGCCCCAGACCTGAATACTATGCCATATGGGCCCTCAATCAGTCAGGGCCTACCTCTGGACTGGTGCTACAACCCTGGACCAGCCCACTCAGGGATGTACCCCCAGACCCTGCCTGGCAGGTTGCCCAAAACCCCGCACAGTGCATGGGGCCCTGCACTGCAGGAATTGGGAGATTTTTTGGGAAGAAAAACCCATTAGAAAGATGTCAAATAATTTCTAATTAGTTTTTCTCATGTATTACATAAAATTTATTTTGAGAAACAAAAAAGAAAAAGTTAAACAATTTCAATGCTTTTTCTTGAGGAAAACTTTTTCTTTTTCTTTTGATTTTTCCTAAGATGCAGATAGAAAAAATGAATAATGTTTCCAGTCTTTTTCTAGAGAAAAACATAATGTTTATCTTAATGTGTTCCTTTGTAAACACTTGTCATATTTCTTTCAAGTATTTCTCAGGTAAAATCCTTTGTTTTATCAGAACAATTTAATGAAGTTGCTAGCCACAGATGCTAGCATTAACAAAGGCTTGACTAGAGCACCCATATGGTGCTCAGTAAAAACAAAACTAGGGTGCTCATATGGTGCTTAACAAAGATGACAAGTGTTAAATTTAACAATAACATCAACCTTAGAGACAAGCAAGAGGAGACTGAACTGGATAAACCCAAATTAGCTGGTAGCAAAGCAAGAGCAAGAAGAGATCTAAGCATGGTCTGGAGCAGGGACTAGACTCTGGTACAATTTGATGATAATTAGCTACTGACAGGGCAGTATTTATAGGTACATAAGGTAGCAAAAGGGGAAACTGGTAAGATATAGTAAACATAGCAGTTGCATGTAATAACACATGACAGAGGCTGCTATTGAATAGGAAAATTGTAAGTAATATGAGAAAATTGTAAGTCAATCAAAAAAGAAAATTGTAAGTAAAAAAAGACAAGGAAAATAAATTTATGATCAGTGGGCCATTGGTAGTGTAGTTATGATTGATTGTTGGCTGCCAGTTGGGGGCCATAGGGAGGCTGGATTGTCTAAGGTCAGCTCAGTCATTAAGATAATAGTTGGTAATGGTCAGTGTTGTTAGGAGTCAGTTGGTAGCAGTCACATGCCCATGTCATGTGCTTTGCTCAATTTATTGTTGTTGGGTAGCCAGTGCTGACTGGGTTGAATCATCTCCTCTTGACTGAAAAACTGACTGTCACCAGTCAAAAGAAAATTCTCAAAGTCTTGTGATCATTGATTGTGGTCTGTGCAGGGGTCTTGATCCATGTGCCATACCAAAAGCTACAAAAGAATCCCAGAAACTTTCTGGACTTCATTATCTCAGCACTTCCAAATGTTGACACCCAGCTTTTTTTGACTACTCAACCACCGTTGCATGCTTTGTGGCCATGCAAGATTTCCTTGAGAAGGTGCCCAAGGTGCTTGCAATGGGGTATGTGCTTCTCACAATGAATCCACAGGCAGTGGCTACATCAAATTTGTTGACATACCTGCACTGGTTTGAGTCAGCTGGTAGGAGCAACATCATGTAGTCAGAGCAGGAGGCAGTAGGGGAGGAGTGCCAGGCATTATACACCCAATACAAGGAAGAGGCCTGGATGAGGCCATTTGACAAACACTTTGTAAGTTCTTTGTTTGTTAACAATTATTTTGCTATGCTAATGGCTGCATTAAGGGGGCTATGCCAGCAGGGGAGATGGAGGTGGAGGAGATTGCAGAGGCACCAATGATGGTAAGTATTAATAGTGTCACTAGGCAACTTAGCAATGTTGTTAAGGTATTCTTTAGCTCTTCTCAGGACTGTCTTTTGACAAACAGTTCTTCTTTCAGTACCTGCCCAAGGATCCAATGACATTGGCAGGCTGCAGAGAGAGGGAAGACTATGGGAAGGGTTCAAGTCAACAAGGAGGTGCTGCTAGTAGCACAGGAGTGGAGTTGCCTATGCTACTGCAGACTCCACAGACTCCCAAATGCCAGACCAAGCCAAGGACAAAGATGATGATGATTCTGAAAGTAAGTCCCATGCCTTTGTTATGACTGTCAGTAAGATGCTAACAGTGGACATTAACAGAAGATGCTGAAGGGCAAAGAGTGGGCAGCAGCAGAGGGCAAAGAGGCCAACAAGGAACTGGTAAGCTTTCACTTTGAATGGTAATGGTCAGGTGCTAATGACTCTTCCAGACTCCTTTGAAAGGGGAAACGGAAGGTGGTGTCAAGCAATGAGGAAGGCAATGAAGAGGTAAGGTCCTTTTAGCTCCTTAATGGCTTTGCTAGCCTAACAACTTTTGTTTGTAGCTGGCAGTTCCCACATTGTTTAACAACTAGGAGTTGAAGAAGCTGTTGAGGAAGCATCTTCCTTTGACAGTGCTGAATACAGGCACAGGTGTGGGGAGAAAGAGTTGGGAAGAAGGAAAGGAAGTTGGTGGCCACCACTGCAAGAGCAGCATTCTAAGAGTGGGTCAGGACAATAAGCAGCTCTTATCCATGGCAATGCTTAACAACTAATGGTTATTGGTAGTGAAATGGCTGCTGGGCTATAAATGACCTGGAAGGCTGCTTGTATCCTACTGGCACCTTCCCTTGCTTCTAGTGCAATGAAGCAAGCAAGGGGTGCTTGGCTTATGGGCAGTTGTCACAAGGGAGGTGTGGGGGCTATAAGGGAAAGAAGGCAGAAGATGTGGCCTTGATTAAGGTGGACTATTAGTATCTGGAGGAGCAGCGCAAGCTCAACACAGCTGGTAAGGCCATTGCAGTGAAAAAGGCCATTGCAGTGAAGAAGGCCATTGCAGTGAAGAAGGCAATGTTAAGTCTGCCAATGTGTCAGAAAGAAGGCAGTGCAGAGGGAAAGAACAAGGAGAAGGGGTCAGTTGGTGGTGGAGTCAAGCAAAGAGAAGATACCAACACTTGCTAAGGAGTCTAAACAGCACTGGGTAGAGTCTGATAAGGAGAGTCCATCTGAGGAGACTCAAGAGGCAACTCCTTCTAAGGAGAGCAGCAGTGCTGAATGCTATTGAGAGGAGCCTGGGTGGCAAGGAAGTTCCAGTGGAGGATGAGGCCAGTAGTGGGTCTAAGCAGTAGCCAGTAAAGTGACTGTCTGATTGACTCAAAGTCCCAACTAAACTCTTGTTTTTATTATCATCAGGCTATTAGAGACTGAGACTCTGGAGGTTGAGATGGTGGATGGAATGGGTGGTGAAGCAACAAAGAAGTTGGTCAGTGGTTTTCCTTTTCTTAATGGCAGATCACTAGCACTAAGAGCTTGCTTTAGCCATCTGATTTTGAGACTCCTCCTTGACTGACTGTTGATGAGAAGGAGATTCAATGGCTGGAGGAGGACTTGCCAGTCCCATTCCTATTCAATCTTTGGGGCAACTTGGAGCAGTATTGGTCAAGGGCAGTGGAGATTTGCCAGTTGATGGGAAGGGAGATAGCAGCTGTGGAGAACAATTTGTGAATGGCATGGGCTTGGTTTAGTTTGTTGGTGCAGGCACAAGGCACTCTTTTGCAGTATCAGGACAACTGTGATGCCTTTATAGCATGGCAGTCTGAGGTAGGGGTGACAGAGGAGTATTGGTGGGAGTCAGGTGATCCACCAATCCCAACCAATGACAACTTCACCTCTAGCTCCTAAAAAATCTTTTTATGTTAGTTTTTTGTATTGTTTGGTTGCAGACTGACCTCCTTAAGGGGACTTATAATTTATGTGTGCCTTGGATGAAGACCAGTTCTATTGGTAAGATAATGGTCCAAGGAAAGTGAACAAGCAATTAAACGGGAAGACAAAGTGCATGAAATGGCAGAAATAAACAAAGGAAGTGAATGCTCAGTAGATCATCATGGCATGTGTGCAACATTGCTTAATGACTGCATATTAACAAAAGGTGGGTGGGGAATGGTGATGTCAAATCAAGAAGATAAATGAGGGGCTTAATGGTAAGTGGTTGGCAGAAGCATAGGTAGAAAGTCTATGGCATCAAGAAAGAATGTAAGTAAAACTCAAAGATATAAACAAAACAACAGAAATGGGGGCTTATCAAAAGCCATTAAGGTTTTGGAATTTTAACAGTGAGTGGGGGTGATAGGTGATCAGTTGTAAACAGTGTTTCTAGTCTTCCTTGGCAGTGTTTCAATAGTTCTTTGTGTGTCTTCATCATCTAATAGGTTGGTTTCTTTCAACATCCTTAAATGGTCAGTGGTGATATCAAATGCATCAGTAGGGAGAGGGATGTGTTTGCGGGCAAAGTAAGGAACTAAATGAAAGGTGGCTACCAGTTGGTGGAGTACTGATCTATCTAATTCACAGAGAATGTAAGTGCCTCCTCAGTTATAGTGAGATTACCACTAGCGGTCCTAGGTATTGAGGTCACATTTTCTTGTTGTGAGTGACTTCAATTTGGGTGTTTCTCATCCATACTAGGTCTCCTTGCTTGAAGCCATAGTCTCAAATTGTAGCGGCATGTTCTTGTTCAAAACAAATAGCGGCTAAATGGTGGGTGGTAAGAACAATGTCATGTAAATGGTTGAGATCAGCTTGTCTGTGCTGGAGGTCAATGGCATGTTGGGAGATGAAGTTGGTAGGTTGTAAACAAGGAATCAGGCAGTGGCTGGAGGTAGGTCACTTTGACAATGTTGGCAGGGAACAAGGGGATGTGTACTGGTAGCTGCATAGTAAGGGGAACAGCCCATGCATTGGTAGACAGTAATGCATTCTGACCAGAAGACAGGCCTTGAAGAGGGCCTGTCTGACATGAAAGTGGGGTTGTTTGTTAGCATGTTTGTTGTAGCTGGAGATGCAAATGTGGTTCAAGTGGTACTTCTTAGCAAGGTAGGTAATGGCTTTGATGATAGGAGGGCTATTATTGGTAACAATTTTGTTAAGGGTGCCCCAGCAGCAGATGATGTCTTCAAAGAGCCACTTAGTAATAGTGTTGATATTTTCTCTAGCAAGCATGCAGAATTTGGGGTAGTGGATTAACAAACAGCATTCTTGAATGATGTATCTGAACCTTCGAAGGCAGGATGAACATTGTGTTGATATAGATTTTGCTTGGCAGATATGGCACAAGCAAATGTACCAAACAATATCAGCCTCTACCTGGGGCCACCAAAAGCATTCCAACAGGGCAGCTCTCATAGCAAATAGACCGTAATGTCCAAGGTCATCATGCATGGCATGTAGAATACAAAGTCAAGAGTTGATCAGTATGAAGAGCTTGTGTTAACTGCTATGATTGTGTCACCAGAGGTTATCATTAGAGAGAAAGAAGCTGCTAGCATAGCAAAGGAAAGTGGCAGGGACACCCAGGAATCCATAAGACTGTCCAGCTCATCTCCTGGACTTACTTCTGGCCTGGACTCAAGCACGACGTCACCCGGTATGTCCGAGCCTGTGAATCCTGACTCCGGGCCAAAGTCCCCCATCATTGCCCCTATGGTCTCCTTAAGCCCCTCCCCGTTGGTTGCTGCCCCTGGTCATCAATCTCCCTGGACCACATTGTCAAACTCCCCAACTCTGATGGCTTTGATGCCATACTTGTGGTAGTCTGCCGCCTCACAAAACAAGCCATCTTCATCATGTGCCACACCACCAATGATGCCCCAGAGTTTGCCTGGATCTTCCTCAAACATGTGTTCTCCAAGCACAGGCTCCCCAATGACATTATCTCCGACCATGGTCCCCTCTTCATCTCCTGGTTTTGGCAGTCCCTGTGCAAGGCCTTGGAAATAAAAACTAATATATCCACTGCCTATCACCCAGAGACCGACGGACAGACCAAACGCGTGAATCAGACTTTGGAACAATACCTCTGCCTCTACATCAACAATAGGACAATTAGTGGCAACAACCTGCCCCTGGCCGAGTTCACGTACAACAACACACCCCACTCTACCACCGGAGTTTCCCCTTTCTATGCCAACAAGGGCTACCACCCCTGGCTCACCCTCTCCCTTGACAACATACCCTCGCACGTTGCCCACAAAGTCATGCAAGACCTCTGGTACCTCCACGAGTTCCTCCAGGAAGAAATCAACACTGCCAACAAAGCCTACACCAAGCATGCTGACTCCCACCGCAAGCCCACCCCTGACTGGCCCCCCGGAACTCTCATATGGCTTGACTGATGCAACATCAAAACCCACCGACCCTCCCTGAAGTTCAATCCCAAGCGTTTTGGACCCTTCAAAACCCTCTAAAAGGTTTCAAAGCATGCCTACAGGCTCAATCTACCCCTGGCCCTCAAAGGACTCCACCCAGTGTTCCACATCTGCCTCCTCAAAGAATATGCCCTGAATCCCTTCCCTGGCCAATGACTCAAACGACCCCTGCCAATTGAACTTGAAAGTGACGCCCAATACAAAGTCAATCAAATCCTTGATTCCTGGCAAGTCTGCAACTGAACCCTTTACCTCATGCATTGGAAAGGTTACAGCCCCAAGGACGACACTTGGAAACCCCACAGGAACCTCTCTGGAGCTCCCCTGGCACTCCAGGACTTCCACCGGCAGCACCCCAACAAGTCCTGGGATCCCCAGGGCTAGAACTTACAGATGGCAGTTGTGGTCCTAACTCCCACCTCTGGATTCACTAGGGATTCAACTCCCACCAGTACTCCTAAGCCCCTCTTTATCTTTCCCCCAACTCTCACTTATTATGACATCACAAGAAATGTATTTAGGATCAAGGAGAAGAAGACAACAAGAGCGGTATGTACATGCCTAAAGCTACAATACAGGACATGGCATGCAGACCCTTGGAGACAAAAAGGACAAGAAGACCTCCCCCTTCACTCAACCCCCTGCCCAGCACTCTGCTCCTCTTCTGGTACCCCCACCTCCTTGACTAGCATTGCCACCTCCAGTTGAGCTGCCACGGTCACCATGTTGTCTTTGTAGCATGGTAGGGTTTGCCTGTGTCCACCACCATGTCCAACCAAGTCTCAGAGGCCACTGTGTTATGACAACAATGCCCTGCTAGCACCCGACCGAGTTGCACCATACCATGATTGACCTCCGTTAGTTAGCAGGGGGAGCTGGCATGGGGACTACTTATGCATTGCCTCACCCCGCCCCGCAGCCACCTCCCTTAGGGCCCAGTCCTGCCTCTGGATGGACAACTCCCTCTCAACCTGGAGAGCCCCCACCTCTGCCTGCCACCTCTCCAGCTGATCAGGCCAGGATGACAAGAGCGTGGGACGTGCCCCGGCAGACGCTGACACCTCCATCTGCCAGACTCGCTCCTGGAGACCTCTCACCCCCACGGCCCAAGAGTTCCCCACCGCCATAACCGTTGCCAACTCCCTCCTTGCACCATCCCACTCCTCCTGGGCCCTCTGCAACTCTGCCCATGCCTCCCCCAACTCCTGCCGCACTGTGTCTTGCTCCTCCCAGACCTCCCTCCCACAACTCTGCGTCCCTCTGGGTGATCTCCTCCATCAAGGCCTCCATCTGTTGACACATAGCCACCTCCACCACCAAGGCCTTGCAAGTGACTAGAGAAATGGGGCCCAAAAGTCTGCCTGTCCAAGGAGAATACATGTGCACCCCAGGGGGACCTGCCTCGGGGAGGGAGACCTTCATGAACACTTGGAGGGCTGACCTGCTGGGGAGGACACCCGCCGCTTCCCCAAACCGACCCCCGACACCCTCTGTGCTCCTTGCGGCAGGCCCACCTTCACCACCATCCCAGACCCTACACCACTACCCCCCTGATTCCCGATGGGCCCCCCACACACACCCGGACCTCGCTCTGGACTTGGGGATTGCCACCATCTGTGCCAGGACCCACTCTGCCTCCCAACCCTGCTCCTCTGCTACACATGTTGCCTTTCCAGAGCTGCGACACCAAGCACCTTTTGTGACGGGCACAACAGGCCTTGCACATGGACAAGTCCCGCCGCAACCCTACCTCCAGGGGCAGGAACAAGCATGGGTCCTGTCATGACCCCGCCACCTCTGGAACCCCCATACGCTGCCCCAGCCCTGACAAACACCTCCCCCGCACCCCTTGC
>QGOB01001500.1:0-27876 GCA_003313055.1 Termitomyces sp. MG145
CTTAGGAAAAATCAAAATCAAAAGAAATTGTTTTCCTCAAGGAAAAGCTTTGAAATTGTTTAACTTTTTCTTTTTTGTTTTCCAAAATAAATTTTATGTAATACATGAGAAAACCTAATTAGAAATTATTTGACATCTTTCTAATGGGTTTTTCTTCCCAAGAAATCTCCCAATTCCTGCAGTGTCTGCATACTCTGCATCAAGCCACACTACTTGATCTTTATTTGTTAATCTTTGTTCTTTTTTCTCTCAGTATATTCTTTTTGCGCACCACAAACAATGCTCCCTCAGTCAAGTACATTACTGAGAGTGACTGAGGGAGAGCTTATTTAACTCATTTATTTCACGACAGGTTACTTCCGAATTACTCTGACTAAAACTATTGTTTTAGTCTGCAGGTAATCAATAACTCAGTCAACTACATTACCGAGAGTGACTGAGGACTAAAACTGTTATTTTACTCTGCACGAAAGGTCTGGAACAAATTAAACAAGTGACATTTCCGGGGAATTTTTACACAAGCACCGAACAAACAAAACAAGTGACATTTCCGGAGAAATTTCGGAAGAAGCGCGGGACTATGTCTTTGATACCTGACCGCCACACCTCTTCTCTGGTAGTATTCTTCTGAAAGCCCACAAGAAGTCGAGTCAAGTACAACATAACCCTTTCAGCCAGCGTTTATAATTACGGAGTTCCAAAGTCTCAAAAATATCTTCTCAGTTGTACATTTGTGACCCAAACTGACTCAGGTAATTTCGCCGGTACGCAAAACAGAGTGAATCGTGAAAGTGACGACGTGTACTGTAGTCATGAGTAAGCTCCCTACCTCCCTTATTCATACTTCAATGTCCTCCCCGACCTAAGCGTGGCAGTTCAAGCTCGGTTCAAACTGCATTATCCCGAATGGTTATATTACGGCCTGAATCGGCCCCAATTATTCTGGACCCACAATTGGATCGAACAAACTGACGAGAAGTGCGGCCCTTATCTTTTGTTCGATTTTACCCTCTACCTCTACTGCATTTTAAAATCTGGGACCATGTTTTGTCGCCACACTATAAACTTGCTCAAGGTCTTTCAATTCACACTTCCTCACGCCCTCTCTCGGTCCAATTCTTCTCGAGTCGGAGTTCCTCGTGTTTTTCCAACTACTGGCTTTCATAATATTCTGCCCCCGGAGAGAGTCGAGGAGTCAGAGGAGTGTTTGGATTGGTACAAGCCTGAATCGTTCTATCCGGTTCGGCTTGGTGATGTCATTCATTCAAACTATCAAGTTCTCTTCAAAGCCGGCTTTGGGACCACGTCTACGGTTTGGATATGTCGGGATCTCCGGTAGGTCCTTGTACCGCCGGCTTTCTATGTCCAACCAAGTTTCTAGTACGGATGAATACGTTTGTATGAAATCCATGGTCTGCGACTATCCTCCGGTCCGACGAGAGATTGAAGCATACAAAGTTGTATCTGAAGCTGTGAAGACTAGTAGGCTGCCAGGACGGCATTTCGTCCGGCAAGCATTGGATCATTTTGAATTACACATTGAAGACCGCAGCTATCCTTTCCTCATACATGAACCTCTCGGCATGACCTTGGAGTTGTTTGCTGATGCGTTTGGCGGTGTTCCCCCCATTAATTGTATCCGAGTTTTCGCTTCGAATATTCTGAGAGCTATAGAATTTGTCCACAGTGCCAAGATGGTCCATGGAGGTGAAATTCGCCATTCTTCTAGTCCCTATCTGCTAATTTTCCGTGACTCTCAGACGTACAAGCAAAGAATATTCTCTTTCGGTTACGCGACAAATCAATACTCAAAGACGTTGAAGAACATGAAATTAAACATCCTAGCGCTAGGAAAATTACCGATCAAGCGGTCGTTTATGACACTCCGGCTCTTTCTGTTCCTCTGAAACGTTGGTTAGGAGACTGTCTTATTCTTGCCGACTTTGGAGAAGCGCGTACGGGGGAAGAGTCTTACACAGGGCTCGTCCTACCCGAACCTTTCCGAGGACCAGAAGTTCTTTTGTCCCTTCCATGGGGAACACCGGTAGATATCTGGAGTTTTGGATGCATGGTTTGTCTCATCAAAGTTTCTTCATCATTTGATCGTTAATTTGAAAGAAAAGATCTGGCACCTCATGTTCAAGAATCACCTTTTCTTCCGAAGAAGTTCAGGTGCACAATCTGACAAACGGACCGTTGGCCACAACCAGCTTGCTCGAATGGTTGCCCTACTTGGACCCCCACCTCGACAGCTCATGGACAAGGCAGGTTCACGTGCGCTTGAGTTTTTCGATGAGGATGGGTTGCCCAAAGGGGAAGTTCCAGACGAGACTCTCGAGTCATTCCTGGCATTGTCTCTGAAGAAAGTTGACAGGTCCATGACGCTTCAAGAGTCAGAAATGTTCCTTGCTTTCATTAGAAGAACTGTAACATGGACGCAGGAAACGCGAGCCTCTGCTTCAAACTTGCTCCGTGATCCTTGGCTCACTTACGACCAATGACACCATCTTCCAAGTTCTATGTGGTACCTCAGTGGCAAGAGTACGCTAAACCATTCTCCAACATTATATAGATTACCACTTTTCTTAATCTTTGATTCTCGAGACAAAGAAGACAATTTTTTTTCGTCAACGGAGATGGTGTTGCCAGCTAGTTTCCAAGGATCAGCACAAAGTAGGCATGAAATCCCGCATGGGTGAGATATCAAAAAAAAAAAAAAAAAAAAAAAGCCACACCAGCATGTTTTAGTACGGTCCTTGTACATAAACAACCACCTGATCCTGAAAAGTTAGACACAGGCAGCCATTCTTTTCTTGTCGAGTGTGATTGCCCTAATGCTTGATTCCAGGAATCAGTATAGCACGGATATGCCTACGCTTCAAGTTACTTGAAGCTTACTTGATACAAATGAATGAGCCCCTGCTTTATCACCCACTACCTTAAGCTGTGCAAGTTCGGTGCAGACTCGGGGATGTATCCCTCTTCTCAACTTGAAATAATCAGCAACGTGCATCTACGGCAACGTTCATCTATTATCCCCCGCAATCAAACATGATCCAGTCATCATTTTCGGGATGTCAAGCATTCCAAGGATGGACTTCCCATTCAATCCAAGATAATGCTCCCTCTTTTTATTTAAACCCTTACCTGTGTCACTGAGACATTTATCGTCTTTGAAACTTACTATCCCTTTATCGTTCCTACATGCCAGAGATGGTTAGGCAAGAATACAAGGCAGATCTTTTGACAAGTGCTTAATATGCTTTCATATAGATGTACGGCATCTTACCAAATAGGTTTTCTCCCCTGTAATCCAAACCCATACTCAGAAGCAAATGCTACAGTTAACAAGAAAACTCATATTTTTTAACCAGCTTAATTGCATCGTCTATTTTCTGCTCTAGATCTTCTACATCCTTGGAAATGTTTGAGCTGGAACAATAGATGATAATATCACTTATCCTGGACTATTCGCGAGACGGATATAGACAATGCGTATCTCGGGTTACAAAAACGACGGTTGGAATTCCCCGTTAAATTGGCGTGGGACGGAGTGCAAAGCAGATAATTCCCCATGTCAGTGTTGTCGAATTGTTTCCAGGTTAGGATGGCGAGAATGATTCACGACGTAAGTATCAGTCTGTAGTCTATGGTACAGTCAGTTGTATGTATGTTGTAAGTAACATTTTGGCTCACACTCAGTCCATATGATAATCGACTGATGGTGTCTTCTGGATTGTAGGTGATGTATATGTACAGTCATGACAATGGAACGTGAGACAAAGCAAGTGTGATAGAAAGAGGGTGGCCAGAACGCACCCACGGGTGCCACAGATGTAACAAGTGGTCCAGGCCTTGTTCTGTCTTGGGAAACTTCCACAGTCTGTTTGGCAGATATTTTACGCCAATAGTTCTCCTGATGGAGCTCGCGTAGCAATAGCCTGTGGCTCTGAGGAGTCTTTCCGCTAGTCTGAGTGGCGTTACGTTGTTATGGGTGGTTGACTTGGTTTGCAATCCCATCAAGTAATTTTATGGTTATCAAGTACACCAGAGACTTTCTGTCGGGATCGTTGGGCTCAGGGCCGGAGAAACATCACGGCCGAAACATCCTTCGATCAATTAATACTTCAATTAGTGACCGTGTGAATGCAACGTATCCCCTTTTATTCAAGTCTGTTTCTAAACAACGGCCACTTTGTGGCAACTCATTACGATGCACCTACCAGCGGCGCTCAGTTGCTTTCTGCTCCTCGTGACGCACAGTGCCTACGGTGAGCCTTCTAGCAGCGGCGGAGGGCTCGACCCACCAGGGCTGGCTCCCCTGATCAACCGCGCCAACACTCTTCTCTCGCTCGGGCAATTCAACGACGCAGCGCGTCTATACAGCGAAGCGATTGAGCAGTCGCCGACTGACTACGTGCTCTACTACAAACGCGCGACGGCGTACTTTTCTCTCTCGCGGCACGGGCCTGCGCTGGACGATGTTGACAAGGTCCTGGTACTGACGTCTGGGACGTTTGAAGGGGCGAATCTGATGAAGGCGCGGATACACACGCGCGAGGGGCACTTTGAGCTGGCTCGGGAGGCGCTGGGTGTGTATGTGCGTGGACGGGGGGCGAACGAGGAGACGAGGGAGCTTGGGGAGAGTATTAAGGCTGGATTGGAGATGGAGGTGCGGATGGAGGGTGAGCGGGAGGGACAGCAGTGGGATGCGTGCGTCGCAAGTGCCAGTGCCGCTCTCCGCAGTGCTAGCCATTCTATTGACATCCGGTCCGTACGGGCCGAGTGCGCGCTTGCCTCAGGCGACGTCGAAAGCGCCGTTGGTGACCTCACGTGCGTGTTTTTCTCTAATTGACTTGGATTAGCTAACATCTGCGCCACCGTCAGCCGGCTCTCGCATCTCCTACCGCCCTCAACAACACTCCTCACAACAATCTTCCGTCTTTCATACTTTCTCCTCTCCCCCTCTCCTGCGCCACTCAACACACTCAAACAATGTCTCCACTACGACCCAGATTCCAAGCCTTGTCTCACTCTCCGCCGTCTCCTCAAATCCTTTGACCGCACCTTTTCCTCGCTCCATGACCTCCAAGCCTCCAACGACCACCGCGGCATCATCGCCCTCCTCTCCAAAGGCGACTTTCTCACCAAATTCGACGACGCACTCAGAGAACACACGTCCCGCGCACAAATACTCCCGCCCCAGCTTGCCGCACGCCAACATACGCCCGAGATCCCCCTTCCAGACGCCTTTAGGACATCCATGCGCCGTCAGGAGCTTGTCCGCGCATTGTGCAAGGCGTATACGGCGCTCAAGACACGGAAGGAGATGATTGGGCGGTGGTGCGAGGAGCTGCTTGGGATGAGCGGCTGCGAGGAGGATGTGGATGGGCTGGTGGGGAGAGGGGAGGTGTTACTTGGCAAGCAGGAGTGGGAAGAGGCGGTAAGAGTGCTTGATAAGGCGTTTGAGAAGAGCGGGAGGGCCAGTGGTGATGTGCGTTCTCTTGGTTCTTGTTATGCACGAGGCTGATTTCTTTCTTCGGTCGTAGATCCACGAAAGGCTACAACGTGCACAGAAGCTTCTTAAACAAAGTAAACAGAAAGACTACTATAAGGTCCTTGGTGTCGCACGAGACGCTGACGATCGAACGATAAAGAAGGCTTTGTACGTCCTCATCTCTTCCTAGTATGTATGTATGTATTCTCACTCACCTACCTAGCCGCACCGCAGCCAAAACGGCGCACCCCGATAAAGGCGGTTCCGAAGCAAAAATGGCAGCTGTGAACGAGGCGTACGAGGTCCTCATCAATCCCGGTGCGTCCACTCCCTCCTCTTTTCTTTGCTTTTTCCCAATTTTTCCCTGCTTACTAACATTTCCCGCCCACACTAGACCTCCGCGCACGCTTCGATAATGGCGAAGACCCGAACGATCCGATGGCTCAACAGCAGCATGCGTATGCGTACCCGTTCAGTGGGGGTGGTCATCCGTTTGCGCAGTTCTTCCAGGGTGGCGGGTTCCCGGGGAGTCAGGGGCAGGGCGGAGGAGCGAGTTTCCAGTTCCATTTTGGGTGAGTGTGGGATGGGCGGGCGGATGTATTTATAGTAAGGGTGCCTGTGTGTTAGAATATATTTTTGGGGGTGTTGAGGACCTGAATTGTGATGGACTTTGTCGAGCTTGACATTTTATTACTTGTCTGTTCTGTGTATGTAGCTGTCTTGTTCGTGAGCGAGCAGTATCACAACCTAATGTGTTTCTCAGCCATTTTTGGCAGTAACGAAGTACGTTCATGCCACGAGAATGCATCGCGGTCGAAGCCAAAATAGTTTTCGCAGAGATCGCTTTCGGTGTTGGGGTTGGTAGGCTTGATTAACCATAATACAGGCATAACTAGGGTTTGACGATATACTTACTTCGCGATTACTGCCCAGTCAGGCCTGTTGGTACATCAAGTAGTGATTTGAACCAATGTCCAAAGAACAAGGCAAGAACGATGTATATATATATGAGTACAGTTACCGGACAGATAGCCCCGACAGGTCCCTGGTGACCGTAGGTTTGATTCCCTGGCTGAAATTCGGAAAGGAAACCCAGTACATGATACAGTCTAGATTTGGTAAGGAAAAAAAAAAAGTGAAAGTTTTGAGCTAGTCCCAGCTCTCCCCTGCACTGACATTTCCTCTCACAGCCGTGCAGGGACTCGCGGTCTTGCTTTAATCTAAAATGAACCCATTGTTTCCATGTCTGTACCACCACGTCCATGTCATCGTGGCCGCCAGAGGTTTGAGACTGGCCATCTAAAAGCAATCGATGTGGCAATGGGCAGTGGGGCAGGGATAGCTTATGGTGCTAAAAGAAGTCCTGGAGCCAAACGAGGCTTGGGTGCGTGAAGGCCTATCAACTCTTCGGTTGAGATTGGTACACCTACAAAGTCGCATCACTGAACAAACCACAAACATATAGTGATCCCACACAGATGTAAAATGTCAAGTATTACATTTGGATGCTGATTTCGAGCCAGACTCATGGTTTGCCATGAAATAAGTACACAGGAGGGATGGTGGAGATGTCTTCGTCGATCCCGACAAAAAAGGGGTCAGAAAGCAATTCTATAGCACCAGACCTATCATTGGGATTCAGTCGTAAGCATCGAGACAGAAGTCCACATGTCAATCCAGTATCCACGTTACTAAGATGCACTGATTTCTTGATTTTTTCACCATAATTGTCGTCCACATAAGGGGGCATTGACAGCAGTTGACCTAAGAAAATGATAAGTAGCGTAACGCAAGCAAACAACGTAAACATACCGTCCTTATTGAAGTAGTCATTAGTCTTCTTGCCTTCGTTGAGTTGGGCTATGGAAAATCGTTCCCCGGTAACGTTCATCATCTGATACAATAGATTGGCCTGTTCGTCGAGCTGATACCCGGGTGATGGGCCCCAGTTAAAAAGCATCCTTCCAGTCACGAGTTCAAAAACCTTGTAGAGAACGTTGAACATCAATTATCGGGTTCGAATTGAATGGTCATATCAAACATCCAAACTCCCATATGTCTGCCTTCTCATTCCAAGGGGCAAGAATGACATTCTCTGGAGGTCGATTTGGGGGTATACCAATGGGCTGGACTTGCCGATCCTTGGCAATTTCGAAGACTGGGATACAGGAAACAGGTCAATACTGAAGACTTGAAGGATGAGATATTGTTACAAACCGTGACTATAATCCCCAAGCAGGAATTTACATTTCATCGCGTCTTCAAGAGAAGGGAATGGGGAGTGGCTGGGATACCGCAGATTGAACTATTCCGTCTGGGGAATATCCTGGGTCATGAAGTCGAGGAGGGTCATTCTTAAGCAGTGACGTGATGTGCTGGGTAGACATGTTGGTGCTAAATAAGATGTTGTCAAGCTTCAAGTCGGAGTGAATGTATCCATGTTCGTGCATATGAGCGAGACCACGTAGGGTGTGGAGAATAATTCGCCTGATGAAACTGAAGGTGAGTTCACAGTGGGAAAAGTGACTTAACAATCTGTCCACGTTGCCACCGAGTAGCGGTGTAACATAACAGACATGACAGCCATCGCTGCCCTTTCCTCTAATACTGAAAGCACCGTAGATTGTGAGACAATGAGGAGATTGCGGCCAGGTTTGCGTCATGGCCTGAAGAGCGTCGAACTCGAAGGAACGGCCATCATTCACAAGCAAGTTTTGATAACCAGTGAGAACCTTAATCGCCACATATCTATCATTTCTTAACAGATAGCTCCTCAGATCAGGAGCCGGTAACGAAAACATTCCTCAACGTACGTTCGATCATAGGCTAACCATATACTGGATGACATTCCCCAACCAAGCTTGCGTTTGAGGACATATTCGTCATTTCCAACCACTTGTTCGAAATCAAACCGAGCCCAGCCACATCGTTCAACAGCAGGGTTTCCAAGAGGTTCGGAGACGTACGTCAAGTGCTGGACAGGATTACCATCTGAGTCGACGGAAATGTGTCGGTTCGTATATGTGACGGGCTTGTCGCTATCTGTCATCGTTTTTATAAATCTTGCTGCAAAGAAAGAGATATAGAAAGCAATACGAACCAGCAAGGATATCTGAGTCGTTGTCCGGTACTCTGAACTCCACGTAGGGCATGCCATAGTGCGTCTCTTCTGCAGTCTCTATGCAACGTTGAGTCTCTGAAACTTCTGTAGCAGCAGGAACGTGTCGAGTCGTACCAAAGATGGGTACGTCATCAACTATAATCATGGCTTCGTGGAGGGAAAGATGTCGGGAGTGAAAGGATGATTGTTTGGGCAGTTGAGTGATATTGAGGGCGTGGATGGCAATCACACGTGTACACGGTGAGTTTTCGTTAGGCAGGCACAATGGGATGAACTAGAGACATGCCACTTAGGCGCACAGCACGACGTCAATCGCAAATTAACTGACCTTTTATTTGACAGGGTCGAACCCCACTGACACAGACTCTCATTTTTGGGACCTGCTTTCTATAAACAACAACGCAAGTGTTAAGACATCAGCTAAGGATTCTGACTTGCCATCCATTCAAGACTAGCGCTCATCCGGTCTCGTCAGTCGCTCCACTCCCCAGGTATGGTACACACACACATATGCACATAAACGGCACACACACGCCCACACACACCCCCACACCTGCGCACATGCACGTACGCAAACACACAGACCCACACGTTTTGGTCAAGGATGCTGGACACACAGACTGAACATCAAAAATCTAAGAGACCTAGGTTGTGTTTCATTACAATTTTGATATGGGTTCATATTTGATAAAATTGGTGGGAGTGTTGGAGTTGACCTGGGAATTGTTTTAGATTGTTAGGTGTTTCCCACTCTCACTCAATCTGGACAATGTCCTGGTCAATGGTTGAAATAAATGTCTCTCTTGACAGTCATGGTGTGTTGATTAGTCCAGTAAACATGAAAGCCTTTTGATTCCTCATCAATACCAACAAATTGACCCTCCACTTTCGATTTCAATTTTCCCATTTTGTGTAATGAAACATTTATGTGCGTGTCCCACTTATAAAGTTCTGATATGTTGGGCTTCTTTCCTGTTACCATCTTAAATGGCGTGATGTGACCAGAAAGTGAGTTTGATCTTGCTCACTTATGTAGCCATACTATATGTTGTTTGACTTCAGCTCAACTGATGCCCAGGTGATAGAAATGTGAAAATGTAACTAGCAAATTAGGTGTTGGATATGAGGCATCCAATTTCGGCCAGACGGCCGTTGATTACAACCACGTTGGCAAGGTGAGTATGAATGGTTAGTTTCTCCATTTTTGACATAGTGGGTGTTATGTAGTTGTGGAAGAGGTTGGAGTTGTACATGGCATCCCTATTTCCATGAATCTATGTGAGTCCTTTCCAGATCACTGCAGCATTTGACTTGATGAAAGGTCAAAGGGTTAAGTGTGCTGTATATAGCTCCCAGACCATTGCCTCCTTTTGCAGCCACTCTTTCATTGCATCCTCATTCTCCTCAATCTCCTTTTCTTACAACTAGGACAACAGATTGCCATCATGGATCTGGAATGAACAACAGGCACAACCGGTTTATGCATAGTACCCATAAGGTGTTAACAAAGTTTCTTTGATGTTACAGCATTCTGCATGTGTTCCTGATAGGTCGGCCAGTTAGAGACATTTGCTGTAAGCTTTGAGATGGTGAGTTTTGAAGTTGGAAGTCATAGGTGTCTTTGGGGCCCATAACCTGTTGGGAAGGACCAGTCTTGTGAGGAACAGGATTGCTTGGTGGAGATTAGGGACCAAATTACAATGAGATACAACCTCAGTGATGGTAGGAACACCATATTTGTCTTATGATATACCTGAATGACAATGAGATAAACTAATTTTGTCAGTCAAGCAATGAATAACCATATGTAGGTACTTACTTACACCTCAGTAATGGTAGGAACACTGAGGGGTAGGGTGTTAATCACTTTGATAAAAACAAACATAATGGTAATCAAAACATATAAACCAGTTTTCTCAGCACTTTTTATTATTCTTTTTTTCCACTTCTTCTGGCATGCCATGGACTTTGATCAGACACTGCAACATTCCTGCAACCACCCCTTGGATAATTAATCTCCTGCTGATTACTTCTCTCCCAGTTAATCAGATTTCTATCAATTTTTTTTATTGCGTTCATCCACTGAGCATGGTTATTTATTCCATTCCCAAACCACCACTGGCATGATGGTAGATGCTTTTTGATGGAGAGTTAGGCTCTACTTACCAGACAGTAGAAACAGGACTTTCACAATTATCCATCCACACATTGACACTGCAGAGAAAATTTGATCCAAACCAGTCAGAAGTTTAAGGTGGAGGTCAGGACATCTAGAAATCGAGGTCTTGTATAGATTTTGTATAAGTTACACCCTTCTTATAAGTTACTTAGATATACAGAACAAATGCTTTTCAAGGAAGACCATAAAGTATGTTATTCATAGAGAATACTTACTGCATGAGGCATCTAGATATCATTCCTGTATACTGAATACATAAATGTGAGCACCCAAGGTTATTGATCAGCCTCCCAAGCATGCCACAGTCAATAGATTAGCTCCATGTTAGCCTCCTGTTGTCTGGAGTCTGTTGTGCAGGAGCAAAGGCAGGAGTGGGATCAGGGACAGAGCAGAAGCAGGGACAGTAACAGTAACAGCCACATGATGGGCAGTATTAGCTGAAATGTAGCTCCTTCCAATGCTTATATTACCTGTGCTTGTAGCCTATAACCCTGAATTTTCTCAAAGCATTTATGAGAACAGAGTAGTTAATACTGGTAGCAAAACATCAACTTGATTCACTTTGAAAATTTTGTCTTCATAGAACTCTTGGCAATGGTCAGTGACGTGATGCTTGTCCAACTCAGTATGGGGGTCATTGATGTGACGCTCAGTACTACATTGGGAAATGATCAGGAAACAGTTGAACCAGACAGGTTCAAGGAGCTTAAAAAATATCTTAGTCACATTCTGTGAGGTGGCATGGCAATGGACAGGAGGTATATGACCCTAAGTTAAGGATATCTTTCTGTGTCTTATGCTCTTGTACTATCTTTAGAAAGATTGCTTTTATTGTCTCTGGGAAACCATAAAATTTAGGAATTTACCACACACCAACAACTTTAGGATGTTCACTACAGATACCGCTGACCCTTCTCTTCACACGTATCTATCTGCAGGGCAGATCAGAAACATGACAAGTTCAATTGCAGATTGCCCATGACCAACTTTGTGAAGTGGGAAAAGCTCTTGAGATTCATCTTACTTTGCTTGGGTTCAAATCCTATGTCATTGCTCCACTTGTGAAACCTCCCAGCACCAGTTACCTATCAGGACTGGACAATGAACGACAATCTCACTTGCTGGACACTAGGCACAGCATCAGGAGATATGCATGGTCTCTTAGTACAGGTGCGATTTCCTGGTCTGCTCAAAGACAGAAAACAGTAGTGATTTCATCCTGCGATGTGGAGTATATGGATACATCTGGCTGAGGGCACTCAGGAAGGAAATAGGATAAGACTTTACAAGCACCCCGACCATCATCTTCTGTGACAACAAGGTCACAATATTGTTATCAAAAGGACTCAGTGGTGCATGTTCAAGTCAAGCATTTTGACATAAAGTACCATTTTATCAAGTAGTGAGCACAGGCCGGCAAAAATATATCAACACTAAAGACAGGTGTTGCGGATATATTCACAAAGTCAGTACCTCATCCCCTCTTTCTACAACTACAACGCATCCTTTGGGTCACATAAACCATGGTCCCATGTGAGGAGGAATGAAGGTGTCTGTTCGCGGCAAGGATGAGTGGTAAGAGATCACGATTGTGTTACGGTGATGAGGTGCCACGACACGATGTCAGAGTGATCACTGCTTTGTCTCTCTGCTCTTATATACTCGACAGACACTCACAGTACCCCTCAGTCTGTTATACGTGACCGAGGGTATGCCATACTTATTGATACGACACAAACAATAAACTAACTCCAGTCAACTCACCTAGATTACTTACGCATACGCGTATTGATTGGGTCCAGATAATACAATCTATTATACGTGACTGATGGATTACATATGCATATGCCGCATCAATTAGGTGCTTACCTGTATTGTCTGCTTTCACTGGGTTGGAGTTCCAACACACTTACAGTTTTCAGCGATTTTTACTGGGACCTTCTTTTACTTTGGTTAATTTAGTACCTCGGCCTGTCTCTAGTAAGAGACAGACATATCAACAGAGTCTATGGAGTTTGTCTGATCTTGAATTGGGGCCATAACCTATCAAAGATTGACGGGCAACAAGAGTGGCGTTATGTAGTCAGTACCGAGTAAGCCAATGTAGCTCAGTATCGCGCACGTCTAATACGGAACGAACTTAATATTATTCACCAAAGTAAGCCAATGTAGCTAAATGAATAATAATAAGTACGTGACAATTGAAAAAAGGATTGAACACACCTCAGTATCGCGCACGTCTAACGTGGAACGAACTGAGGTGTGACAACCGCGAGGAAAAGAAAAAACATCAAGCTTGGCGAAGGCAAACACACGTGATGACACGGTACAAAGTGCGTGACATACGTGCTGGGAAATATAATGTTTCCCAACAATACGCGTTCATTATGCGACTCGGACAAAAACTCTTCAAAGCCACAGACCATCGCTCCACAGGATTTATCCGCTACCAGGAGATCCTTCGGCATAATTGACATCAATTATATGCCCCTTTGCACGGCATTTGTCCAACAGGTAAGGCCTAGAACCACATTGACTACAGGTTACGATTGTGAATTTTGTTGTATAGGCAAGGCCGGTGTGCTCAAGGGCGGGTGTGCTGTTGAGTCGTGCGTAACTGTACATACTATAAATCCTTCTGTATATGACATTAATCTACGCACTGAGTACTTACATGATGAACATCCTCGTCGTCCCAACTCGAGCATTGTGACAAGACTGGCCCAGGGACTCCCGCGGAGCGCTATGTACAACGCGATTCACAAAGTACTTGAAGAGAATTCGACGTCGATTTTGTAACGCGTGTCGTATGGACCGCTTATTTATCCGCTGAATGAGGGGAGATGACTGATAAACTCATCGTTGCATCTCGAGATATTCATCGAACCAGCAAGCATCCCTGCCCGATCCAAGTGCGCAAGTCCATAACGAGGAATCAGATCACACGCTGGTTTAGAAATCGTTTTGAGAAGCTTCATCACATACGTGATGGAAAAGGCGGTTCATGCGAGATAAGCCTCGTCGCTGAAACAGAACGACGAGACCTTTGTAGAGTGAGAAAGTCACGCTGGTCAATCGACAAGGTACAGTACTGACAAGTCAAATCACTCGTGATTGATTGGTTATTGATCGACAGATTGATCGTTCTTTGCACCGCAACCATTGTCTTTTCTCTCTACTTTCTTAATCAATCTCGAGCTTGAACGTTAGTCTCCAGCTTTATCTATTCCTCGTAATCGAGATGGATCTCGCCAGTGGACCAGGCTTTATACCTCCGCCTCCCAATGCCCATTTCGAGCAACAAGAAGTGTACAACCCATTCCCTGGCGCAGCACAAACCAAGTATGTATAATTACTTTGTTCACCGTATCTTACACTGCTTCCTATCTATCCCTGGCTGGGTACCACCTCCTACCGCCCCGTTCTGGCCATCATATGGCCCGCCAACACCATCTCCTTGGACGACAGGTTGGCGATCTCCTTACGCCCATCCTACACCAGCCCCATCATGGGCTAATCACGCAGCTACACTGGGTCCCCCCACGCCCGGACTGGGCCAGCCAATCGGACCGAGTCCCTATTTCAACGTGGGCCAGGGCGATGGGATTCTGCACGCGGACTGGCCTCTGGATGCGAATGCGGGCCCGGAGAGGTGGAGAGGTCGTCATACTCTGCATGGGGGGGTGCCGCTGGAGCGCACGCATTCTCACGATCCGCCGTACCAGGATGCACCTTGGTTCGGTGGGGCATCCCCGTTGCAGCGGGCGCGGTCGACTGGTGCGACAGGAGGGAGGAGTCGAAGTCGGGTTATTAGAGATCCATTTGTACGGGCACTTCCTGAGCAATACGATCCAGAAAATCTTGCAAAACTACCGAAGTACTGGAGGCCGGATTATCGCAGGATCATCCCCGCGATGCTGAAGCCTTGGTCGGATAATTATCATAAGGACTTGATACCCGGGAAGCTGAAGCCTTGGTTCGATATCGAAGGTGAGTATTCATTGTCAGTGGCGCATTGTGTCATGTCGTGTTCTGCCATTCAAATTCTCTCTGCAGAATACAGAGACCCAATAAGACGCAAGATCAACCCAATCCTCTCCTATAATTCACAAGACCCAAATGTCGTCTACGAGCTGTCCTTCTTCCCAGACCCACGAACGCTCTCGTTCCCTATCCTCGGGCGTGTCTACAATGAGATCGACTTCGCGCAACTCGCAACGGACCCGCCTGTAGACCAGATGCGGATATTCCATCCCCTCCTTCCATAGTACATCGACGTGTACAAGAAGATCGATAACGGCATCACGGTGCAAGACGTAATCATGCAGGTTTACCTCCAACTACAGACGCAAATTACTGCCAAGGATTTCTATAATGAGGATTTGGAGAGCGGGATTAGAGAGAGGATTGCGAGTGCGTATGTGCGGAGGACGCAGGGGAGGGATGATGAGAGGCTAAACGGGATCAGACAGGTGGATTATTTGGAGGATAAGAATATTCTCGTGGGGCTTGTTAGAACTTGGGACGGCCGTGGGCTGTGGGAGATGAAGACAAGGAGTATTTGATCACGGTGTTTCCACCCTGGCTAGCTATCTGCCTCGCTTCGTCAGGATATATCTTGGACTATGTTATCATCATCAATTATCGCTCGGTCTCTCTGTAACGCATTTAGTTGAATTTATGTGATCATTAAAAACCGGAAACGCAATTAGTTGAATATATGTGATCACGATAATCACTAAAAACTGGAAATGCAATTAGTTGAATTTATGTTATGTGATCACTATAATCACTAGAAACCGGAATTCGGTTTTTCTTCGGGCGTTGACGTGGACAAAAAGCGGGCGATCACGTCTACTCTACCAGCGATAATTTATCTATATCTAGGCAGAATAGCCATGCACCTTGAAATCTTTCGACGCACGGTAACTGGGTGACTATCTGTAAGAATTTAAAAAGATAGAGATTTCCAGAGTGTAACTTGACGATCCAACAGTTTGGATAATAAACATGTCAGATTCTGCTAGACCGTAATGTGAATACCTGAGGGTAGAACAGGACATTCAACGACGACACAATGTCACATGCATGTAAGAACTTATCGTCGAGGATTGATTGCCAAACACTGCATGAGTTCCCGTCGACAATGTGTCAAGATTGAGGCTGGTGCTGCCTCGCCAGCTAACCCTTCAAAAATATCATAGAACGAACCTGACAGCGATGCTCATGCAGACCTTAGGACATCAGTAAAATGGAGGGAAGGGCTTTGGTGTCTTTGGCCTGCAGAATACCTCTAGATACAAATCGTTTATCACCCTTCAGTCATAGTTAGGTGCTACACTTGTATTATAGTCCAAGATTCAGGAACATTGGTCGAAGATTCAGGAACATAGTAATATCGTGCTTTGTTAAAACCCTGGTGAGATATCATTTCATGTGTCTTAATTGAACATGTTTGACAGAACTAAATCCTTGTGTTATCTGGAGCTGTATGACATTCAATGTGATGATGTTTCAGGCCCCATCAGGGATTTCAGCCACTGATAGCCATTCACTCCAAGTAGCACAAGAGGTCTGGAATTGTTATCATGCATGGTCCCACAATGGTTGCAACTATTACAACCATATGTGCCAAGACACTAGCATTGAATAACTAAGCAATAGAACAATTCTAACTGGTGGCATTGGCAAACAATGAACTATCATGGATATTTGCCACGGTATCTTGCAAAAGTAATCGATAGCACCTGCCAGTGGAGGGGACATAACTTGCAAGACTATGATCTGTTGGTGTACCAGTAAAAGAGCCAGTCTAGTGATTCAGAATAATTTTGACAAGAATTCAGTTTGCAGTTCTATCATAACAAGATGGAACTTGCATAGATGCATTCTTCTTAACCTCCATGTTGGAATTGACACACATTTTTGGTTTTGCAGAGTTGATAAAGTATTTTATCCCATTACTAATGTGTTTCTTTGTCAGAGAATAACCCTTGCTAGGAATTTAGCCATTGAAAAGATAAAGTCTAGTCAAACCAAGTCAAATCTCATTGTCTGGATGGACAGTCATCTAGATAGTCACCATTTTCATTAAATAATGAGTCATCGGGAAATCTTCCTCAATTCTTTCTTTATTCCATCCAGTCTGTCAGTGAAAAAATGGACTTTCATAGACAATCAACATTTCCATTGAATAATGAGTCGTTTACATATGTAACTTAATTACATGTCAGCATTGTTTTGGAATAGTTTCCAAAAGCCAGATAGTTTCAATATCATTTATTTCACGTGTCATATTACTGATTATATATGGTTTTCTCTTCGATCCGATCAATTCAGAGTTAAGATAACAAGAAAACATGAAACACACACAAGTACAAAGACTATTATAAATGTTCAGTATAGCTACTATTTTTTTTTTTTAGTGATCTGTATTACATGTAAATTAGCCAATAACATAATAAGATAATTCACTTTCCAGCAATCATGACTCTTCTTTTTCTTGCGCATATACAAGCGGCATCATATCTCAATGGACATCTTTTTAGATAGATGGATGTACTGTATCAAGGCAGCATCCTGTCTTAATGGTCATCCTTTTACATACCTGGATGAGTTCTATTTCCCCTCTATTATAACCATAATTGTAGTGTCCGAGACAGTGCCTAAATTTATGGGAAAAAATCAAAAATTAATGTGCTAGTTGATGGAACTATATGAATAGCAGGAGGAACTCTTGCAGCGGGCTGAAAGCTAGAGGGGAGCAAAGGATACAAACGATAAGAGCAGAACATCAAAAGTGGGAACCTTCTGAGAGACCGCGGGAAAATACATACTAATGGAGCTATCTCTCTATTTCTGGGGCACCGAAGCATTTCGGGCAAGTTTACGTTGCGCGTAAAAATCCTTGATACTTGATACATTGCACAGTATGTGACATCTGTCGCGCCCAAGAAGTATCGTCATCTGCATCTGTTTTTACTCGTCCTCTGGGGTGTTCTTCTGAATTCAGCGCCGACCTGTTCAACACATGATTTTCCAGTAGCATGCCTTAATTCCAGAAATTGCTCACGCGCCGTACATGGACAATCCTGCCTACCGCCTGCTGAAGAGTTGCTCAACGCATTACGACATGCCTTCATCACACAGATTCAGGAGCTGCAGTATCCAAACCTTTGGTTATCGTTACTCGTTGTTGAAGCTCCTTTGTGAAGGTTTCAGGCTCCAGTTGCCCACGAGTGTCCTGGAAAATGGAGATGATGTGGACTGGATCTTTGAAACCCACGGACTCGCATATCACCAGATATTGTCAGGGAACTTTGTCATCTTACAATGTTCTCGATGGATGATCCACGTTTCGACCTCAGCAAAAGTGTGAGTCCTCATTATATTTGGAAGATGATCTCCCAATTCCCACTGTTCAGTCACGCAGCAATCTCTGTCATTTTTCTCCACCCACCGATGATCACGAAGAGCCTTCCGAGCTACGCGATGCTCTCTCCTTGGTAGAGTTTCTTCGTCTTGCTCTAGCGAAAGTTCTATTACTACCGCAAGTTCTGATACGAGGCATCAAATTTCCAGTGATCTTGTTGTTCAAGTTTCGCCTTCGTCCGACGGCCTGGATGCTCAGCTCCACGATTCCTTTGAAAGCCAGGTATTTATTCTCCTGGAACAATTGTATGAAAACTCTGATTGTAATGCCACACTCCCAGTCCTTTTCATGCAGCTGGAAAACGATAGCTCGTCAGACACCAACATAGGCATTGACATAGAAAACGATCAGACGATCCAGGTCGATAGTCTATCCCAGGAAAATCAAGGCAAGACACGGAAACGATCGATGAATGACGTCGTTCCCCAAATTTCGGAACCGTGGAACCCAGCTTCCTTTTCGTCTCTGCCCTGCTCTCCCATCAACTTTGCGTCCCTTAACTGTTTCGCGAACAATGGCAATTTCGAAGAAGATGTTGAGATTCTGCAGGCCCAACGCAGAAGGAAGAAGATGGAGAACAAAGTCGTCGTCACCAAGACCAAGGAGGTTCGCAGAGAGGAAACCTGGAGGTAACGGAACTTCTTTATGGACCTAACACCAGGGAACAGGCTCGTGCTCGTGCATGAACTAGCAAACAAAGTTTTGGTTTCTCGACTGCGATGTCTCCTCTGCATGTACATTATGAAACCGATAAATTATCATTATATTCCCTTGACGGCGCCCTCTACGTCACATTCAAACCAAGACGTGCTTCCTTTTTGCAGAATGCGCTCTATTTTATAGGAATGACACATCGGATCCGCCGTACACTCTCAAGTAGGACGAGTTTTGAACCAAGCAATTGAGGTATTCAATGCAATATCAATTTCCCAAGGATCGGAACTACGATAAATTAACCATGTTTCATGTGGAAATACAATGTCCGAGTATCTCGATACACTTCGCAGCCAGGCTATATGGAATGCATCAGATGAAACGACGGCTCCACAGGATGCGAGGGCCCAGGCCTCGGCGAGGTACACGACCACAATGAAGGCTATTTAATACCTCTCAGACACGGATTTGCAAGTTCAAATACTGGTACGGATATGTTTAGTGGCGCATGCTTATGCGACAGTGTCACTACTACCAATTTGTACGTGATCTGGAACAAATTCTGGCAGCCGGCTATCCTGCTCCCCAATGTACATGTCCGCATGGTAAAAGGACTAAATGTTCAATGTCGGCGATATCTACCGGTTGAAGCCTAAAGTGTGCACGCTGGACGCCGATTAGTGATTTTAAATCAGGTTATTGAATGTTGGTATAGCTCACCAGTGCGAAGATAACACCTTGGGATATATAACTAAAGAGCTTTTCAACTCTGGATGGGCTTTATTGAACCTGGCAGACGTCGTTGGATATCTCCTCTTGTAAAGATGTTCGAGAGTCTATCGCTTGATTGTCTGGAGCAATGTCAGCAGACTATGACCTAAGAAATCATCTGGCGGAACAAACGTCTTTCTTCGTCCTCTTCATTTGTCCTACCCCTTGGTCCTGATCAGTTTCCCGTTTCCATTTTCCCCCGCTGACAGGCTTCGATGATGCCGACGTGCCAAAGTCATCCTTGTCCCCTGCTACTTGTTTTGCCTTCCCTTTGGTAGTTGCGTTTCCATGCAAAGGAACCTCAGTACTGACATCAGCCATAACAACCCCATCTGCGCCTGCCACTTTCTTATGCTTGGATCCAGTGATAGACGTTACACCGGCTACCCGTTTCAGCTCTCGGGCAGGAGCTGAGCTCAGTACCCGTTTCAACCCTGGCCTAGTTCCATTGAGGCTACCACTGGCCGCATATAGCAATGGCGGTTTTCTCGGGGTCAGATCATCTGGTCTTGGGAGATGAAGTGGTAATTGAGAGGCGGCGGACGAGCTTTCAGGCAAGCGACGGTAAAATTAGACCTCAGAGAGGGTTGTAAGCGATGCAAGCGCACTGCTATCACACAGAGCGATGTGTTTGGTGGTGCTGATGCGGAGGAGAATGGAGTGAGACATAATGCATTCTCAAAGTGGATTCGCGTCGAAATCGCTCGAGCAGGTGTATGTCCCTTGTGAGTTACATCAGTTGCATGATGCGGTTGAATCGTGCCTCCGCTTTCGTCCAACCAGAAGTTCTCATGCAACTTGACAATACCCATGAAATGCAAACTAGGCCATCCACGCATGCTCTCCAGAGCCAATTTGTGATGGCGAAGCTACGAAAATCAGGCCATCAAGAAGAAGGTGTGAGTCTGGCACGAGAGAGCACCACAATACAGGAGACAAGAAATCAGCGCAGAATATTGGCCAAGAGGGTGTTGGGTTTGTTATTGAGAATATCAGGACGGGAGTAGCCATTGCCGCGTTCAAGTTTCAGAAACCAACGACGCGTGAGTGGGATTTCAAGTGCTTATGACAAACCGGATGCACACGTTGGTTTATACGAATCAATTACTTTCATCTTTTATTTTTTATTTTGAATTAATTGCCATTATATAAATATAGACGTTCAGTACAAAACGCAACCCTTGGAGTGGAGAATGAATTTAAACATTGAAGTTGCCTTGAACGGTCTGCTCATGCTTCAGAGAAGTATCACTGAAATGTCCAGAAGACATGGATTCCTCCGGACCAAATCTGGTTGCATGATAGGAGGCAGCTGCAGTGTCCCGGTCACTTATGGCCTCAAAGGTGCTCAGTTCGTGAACAATGCGGGAAACACCATCTTTGGGGGATCCTCCAATAGCTTTACTTGCGATGGTCCCCTGCACGGTGTCTGGGTCCATGGCAATGCCAAGGCCAATACGGACAATAATAATAGAGAAGACGATCCCCTTGTAAACGGCATGGTCAGCATGATCATCGTAACTCCTGTAGCACAATGGAGCTTACAATGAGAGACGACAGCTAAACATCGAAATGTGAGCGATGGTATGTGACAAAAGGATAAAAGAAAACTCACGGCATCAACAACAATGTACTGGAACCATGATTTCTGGCCATACAGAATAAGAAGCGCAACCAGCATGCTCGAGTATATGGCTCCAGATTCCACAACAACACGAGCAATCGGGTGAAGGTTATTACCGCGGATCCCTGCGCGGGTACTTATACCATTGAGGTACCATATTCTTGAAGAAATCATGACTGTATTGAATTTGGTCAGTACTCCACAGTTAAGTGGCCGATTTCTCGTCAACTTACGGGTGCAGGTAGTACTGGTGACAAGAGTAAAAGCGAAGAAACTTGAGATCCAGCGACCAAGCCTGTTCATGAAGACCAGGGAACCGTCTGTAGCCTGGCCCATTGTTACAAGAATACCAATACCAGTGACTATAACGTAATTCTGTCAGTCCTCACTCAACAGTGGCCAGAGTATCAGTTACCTAGACTACCGATGTAAAGTGTACAGGGGAACAGGATGAAAACCCAACGTCTGCTCCACACCATATAACACCTGTAAATCTAAAAATCTCGTCAAGTAGATGACTTTGCAAATAAGGTCACTATTACCGCCACGCCGTCACCCACAAAGGTCTGCACAATATACATTGCACTGCCAAATATTTGGGTAAATTCGTTTAGTACGTTATAGTAATCTTCAGTGTGTCCTTCGTGGATAACGAATCCCCGGATTATTCTGGTGAAATTGATGCCAAGTTGCTTACAAAAATGAGCAGCAGTAATTGAAGATATGGAGGCGTGACTCACCATTGTAGCTAGGACGAACATGAGTATTGAAACTGCTATCATCGATTTGTTGAGTGGACGTCCACTTGGTCTGCGATGTACCAGGGTCCAATAAGTGAGGATGAACATCACCGTAAAGGCGCCTGTGAGTTACAGCCGTTGATTAGCCATTGCACATAAAACTACGTCAAACGACAGATAAACATGACCCACCCCAAAGACAAGATTGAACAAAAATGGCTATAAGCTTCGACTATGAGGAATGAACACAATTAGCTTCAATATCATCCTTCAGGTTTTTGACGAACCTCATTCTCTGTGATAGTCATAGTGACCAAGGGTGCAGGGGATCAATGAACGGTCAGGTCCTCGACCGAAGAGTGGCCCTTTTAACGTCTTCAATGACACAATGTCAAGGGCATGATACCAACAGTGTGAAATCTGTTTCATGGCGTCAAGACATATCTGGCACTGAAAGTTTTCCTTTAAATGGCGCTGGGCTGTCTGAAATAACGGAGCCTGGATTATTTGATGGTAAGAACTTCACACACCTAGACTTTGGCAATACAATCACAGAGATAAAGCCATCTGGTGCTTCCATTTTCGGGGGAAATTTCCCATCGTCAATTTTTAGGGGACGAGGGATACATCTAGCATTGAATAAGTAGAAACCAGTGCAAAGTCTGATAGATTAATTCTGGGAATAGAGAAAATCGGACTATTACTGTTGTCTCTGTTGTCTGCATCACTATTGATCGAAAAGTTGTGATCTGAATGGCTGTCCCTTCCCTTAATTTACAGTCCAAGTCTATCCATGCATAATGCCACCTGGGCCGAAATCCCAACCAAGTTGTTTGTAAGACCAGCCGAAGCATGAACCACCCAATTTGGGAGAGTGAAACCCACACACGGAATGGTGCATCCCAGGCTTTAAATGAAGGCGGTCAAGCACCTTCATGTCACTCTTAGATAGTTCAATGGTCTACGTGAATATGGGTCACATTTCCTGGCAATACTTGAATCATGGAGAGGGGACTTACCGAGAGATTTATAGCTAGCCTGTCTTCATGTTCTGACTTAGGAATGACAGTGTGCCTCTTTGAACACCCCAGCTCAGGACAACTTGGGCAGGAGTAACGTTAAGACTTTGAGCGAGTTTCTGAATGTCAGGATCCATTGCAAACTTGTGTTTTCCGAGAGGGGAGTAAGCGACAAGAGTAATCCCTTTGTCTTGGCAAAACTTGAGCAACTCGTGTTGTGGCAAGCAAGGGTGAGCTTCCACCTGATTGACCGCAGGAACGACGGTTGTCGCCGGATGAGACAAGAGAGAAGATAGATGTTGTATGGAGAAATTAGACACGCCAATGGCCTTGGCTTTCCCTGTATCATACAATTAGCACCAATACCGCGCCCTCCTCTTGTTTCGAGGAGTGATCGAGAGTTTCTCTACCTGTCTTAAGAGCTTCTTGCATAGAATGCCATGTTTCCATGAAGGTTGGACTCTCGTCTGGCTGAAGTGCGGAGCCTGAAAAGAAATACAAGGTCAAAAATGGCGGGAAATTTGCTTGGGATTAATCTACCGTCACTATGCAAAGCCATAGGCCAATGCATAAGGTACAAATCAACATATTCAAGCCCCAACTTCCGAAGACTAGTGTCAAGCGCACTCATTGGGTCCCAGTGATCCTCACTTCTACAATCAACTATCAGGCTATAGTTCTATTAGCCGAGAAGAGAAGCATACGCCAACTTGGTCGTTATAAAAAGTTCTTCACGAGGCACTCCAGACGCACGGATGCCTTGTCCCACAGAAACTTCGTCACCTAAATTGTATGATGGATAAGGACCATAGATCAGTGGTTATATGGTGGTCATACCATAATTTGCGGCCTAGAGGGACGAAATTCTTTCTTCTAAGGTATTTACATGGTGTCATATGAAGTAGACGAACCGTGTCAATGTGCCTGTAGCCCAACCTCAGAGCAGCCTTAATCATGTTCGTGACGTGCTCTCCTTCGCCTGGTCGACCCATCCAAGAGCTAGTTCACTCATCAGCCTGAACTGGCAGGTCATACACTAGGGACATAGACGAACCCGACTCCGACTGCATTCATCATAGCACCATTGTTCAGATGGAAAACACGGGTTGATCTAGAACACATTTCTAAGTCCAACGTTTGGAGCGAATAAGGGGGACCATGAAGATTGACTTTTTTACATAATGCGTGATCCCCACGAGAAAGGGGCTATTTCGGTGATCGTGGGTAATCAGATCACGACTCCTTGCAAGAATGATCATCACTGGTTCACTCAGACATTCCCGCTAAATCCTACGTCAAAGCCACCATCCTATAAATAATTGATGGCAAGAGACAAGTTCAAGGAATGGACGATCAAGTCCAAGCATGACATCAAATCCTCTTGTGATTCTTATTTGAATCGGAATCACTGAGCGCCGAGTCCTCCTTGATGGTGGGTCAGATGAACTAAACAAATTGAGACCAAACTTCACATGTCATGGACTCATCAGTTGGGGCCTGAACGGCTGTCCTACTCTGAAAAAGATTTACGTGCCAAATTATATCATCAAAGCTGGTCTAACAGGAATTTCCAAGCTTCATCCAACTGAAGCCGGAATTGTGTTTGGTAGCAGAGAGCCCAATTTTGATGCGTGACAGATAGAAGAAGAGTTCCTTGTAGATATATTGGATATATTCTTGTCATGTCTCTCTTCTCTTTCCTCAATCCAAGTTAAAAGGGATTGGCACGTTGATTCTGATGATGTAATCTTTGTTCGAGTGCTTGGGGACCAGAAGGACATGCGAAATCACTCTAGAGTCAAGTGTGGACCGCTCCTGAGAAGGAAAAAGCCTTGAGGATACTAAGATGCGCGGTTCGGCTTCAGGCGGTCAGTCAGACCAGAGGTAGCGAGTCTTGATTAGGTCTGGTTCATGATGAGTGAAAACCGGCAGCCCAGGGCGCAACAAGCGAGTGACAACATGCATGCTCAACTGACATGTTTTCGGTGGGCGTTGACTCTGACGCGGTCACAGCTTTGATCTCTGTATATGCTGAGAAATGACATTGTACCTGGTGCTGTCAATGTATAAGGCAGGATTTTATGTATGAAACGTGTTTCCTTTTCTACCCTCGATCTATCACCAGGGCATCGAAATGCCCACTGTTGCTGGAATTGATTTGCTTGTGCTCCGTGCTTTCGTCTGATTTGCCTTTCTCAGTTATGAATACCCAAGAAGGCGGCAACACACAACATGAGATTTTCAAGAGTTCTGTGTTCATAAGGATTGCCATGATTCCAATGGATACTGGAATCATGTACTATGCAGGAGAGAATTAGGTCTTGAGTTTGTCTGCTTGTATTCGTGCAAAGTTAATTGGGCAGTTGACATTGTTTTGGACTTGAACTTCGAAGGCTCAGTTTGGAACTCGAACACTTACGGTATATTTCCAATTTTTGTCAACCATATGAGTTCCAATGTCAGTAGCAATGGCTGAAACAAGACAGCTTCCTGTGACAGATGGAAACAATCTCAAGTAGTTGAAGTTCTCTTTTAAAAACATTCTGATAAGAATACAGAATCATGTTTCGCATTTCTTGTTGACTTTGCCTGTAGTTGTTGGGAGGCTGGACTGTTGTCAACACCCAACCAATCATTATGAGCTCATATGCTGTGTGTTCCACTTTACTCTGGTTTTCTCGTGACGTTCGTGGTGTTTGAATAGGTTGAACACTTGGAAAATTATGGCCTGCTTGAAGATAAATATCAGAGCTGAGACAATGCTAGCCTTTACATACATTACGATGGAGAGTCACTCTCATCTACTCCCTGAAATGCTTCATACGATGCATCATCAGGGAGCGGAGAACAAATTATCATTGAGCACACCCAGTACGGCCGTATGGAACCAAGCAATCAATCAAGGAGGAATCTGTCAAACGTAAATCTTCAGCATATGGCATCATAAAATACCATGTGCCTTATCTCGCTCTTTACACACGCAATGCCAACTATGCATGCCAATCAATTCACGGCGAGGTGAGAACAAAGGAAAAGGATAGGGCCTGTGAAGTTTCGCCTGCATCAGAAAGGAATCACCACAGGATATAGAAATAGCGCGACCGGGGGTTCCTGGCAGAACAGATTTGGTCAGATCTGGCGCGCTCCACGTTTGTTGTTGAATGATCGCAATGCCAGCTATTAACGTACCAATGTCACACCGACATCGGTGGACTAAGCTCTAGTACTTCCTCTCCTGCGCCCCGCGTCGCTCTGGATTGCAACGAAGCAAACCTTCGAAGGTTAGTACGAGGAGGAATTGAGTTCTCAGTCTACATAGGTTATCTGATTCCTTGCTGAATGTCAAAGTCTTTATCTCAGTGGTAGGACTCATTCAAGAGTACGTGTATACGTCGTGGTCTATTCTTTCACGGAAACTTGCTCTAAGTCTATGCATCGTTTATGTAGTGCTCAGGACATCCGACGTTAGACGTGAGTCCTTCCTTTCCTTAAACGACTCTGATACATTTGCGCTCCGTCATCCTCCCTAGCCTACGTTGCCGCATTCCCTGCAATACACGCACCTTCTGACATTTTAAATCTCCCGGTCACCATGTCATGTATGCCAGTGGTGTCTGGAGCGGTATAAGCTGTCAATTATGGGATTTATAGTGTTATACCCAAGGTGTATAGAGAGGCCTTTTTGAGGACTGTCGTCAACTCATTAGTCAGGTCTGATTATGTAGGTCGACTACGACACTGATGGTGAAGTGGTTATCATACTTGCCTTCCATATGCATTATTCATGGGGAGCAAGTGACAGGGGCTCGATTCTCCTCGAGTGTATGACAACAATGAGCTGGTATTTTCAAAGTTCATTTGATTTATCGTGATCATTCATATATTCTACAGTATAAAGTCCCAGATCTTTGTATCTGTGGGGCATCTAATATAAAGTCAAAGTCCCCGCCACGACGTCCAACGCCTGCCTGACATCCTCGACCAAATCCTCCACGTCCTCTACTCCTACACTCAACCTGATTAAATTTCCTCCAATTCCCAATACCGCCCTCTCCCCTTCCGACAAACCCCCATGCGACATCCTCGCTGGATGCTCCGCGAGACTCTCCACGCCTCCCAAACTCTCGGCGAGCGTGAACAGCCTCGTTGATGTCAGAAACATCTCCGCCTCCCTATCCCCGCCCCTAATCCTGAACGACACTATACCGCCATACGGGAACCCATCTGCGCGGACCGAGGCCGGGAGCCCGTCGATCCACGTCTTTGCGTGCGGCGAAAGACTTGAGTACGCGATGTCGTGCCGCGGGTGTGTCGCGAGGCCAGAATATATCACCTCTTGCACGACGTCCGTGCGCTCCTCGAGCACCCTGGCGATCCTTAGCGCGTTGATTCCGTGGGCCTTCATGCGGAGATGCAGAGTCTTTGTACTGCGCTGCGCGAGCCAGCAGTCGTGCGGACTTGGCACGGCGCCGATGATTTTTGTAGGAATTTGAGGCGCGAGTAAAGCGTGGTGTGGTGTGGGGGTAGGACGAGGGCTCCCATGATAACGTCAGAGTGCCCGTTTACGTACTTGGTGAGTGAGTGGAGGACGATGTCTGCGGCAAGGAGGAGGGGTGAGGTGTAGAAGGGGGAGAGGAAGGTGTTGTCGGCGAGGAGAAGGGGCGCGGCGGGGTGGACAGAGAGGCGCGGGATGTCGATGAGGGGCAACGTTGGGTTTGTAGGCCATACGAGCTAGGGAAGCATGAGCAGTGCAGCAAGAGAGGCCAAAAAAACCAACGGACTTAGGGTTAGGGTTAGGGTTAGTTAGGTTAGGGTTAGGGTTAGTTAGGGTTAGAGGGT
>QGOB01001504.1:0-33325 GCA_003313055.1 Termitomyces sp. MG145
CCATTTGTCGTAGCGCAAATCGTCGAGATTCTTGTAGTATCGGGTTTTACCTATTCAGAAGGAGATTCTCACTCAGGGATTCGAGACTCTTGATGATCCTCAAGACATGCTCGCGTCTCCCGACGGTTGGCACACAGTTGGCAACACTACCTATAAGTGAGTAGTTTTCCATCTTCTTACTTCTAGAGCTTGATTAACAATACATTCCTATTTCCAGCGCAACGAGGTATTCATTCTTGCCAACAATTTCATTAGTACTATTTCTCATGTACGATCAGGGGAAACAATGCCCTGTCATACCAGGGTGGTATAACTATGCTCTCAGAGCCTTCATCTCCGGCGCTGAACTTCATCTATGTCCAAAACGCCAATATCTCCCCCACGATCGCTCCGAACGTCGATGCAGCCAGGACCAACACATTCTACATTGTAAATACGCTTCATGATACGTGGTACAGGTACGTAGCGTCTCTCACTCCTGTCATGCTCAGTCAACGTCTTAACAGAACCTGTTCTTCGCAGATATGGATTTACAGAGGCATGATATCTATTATATTGTCACTCGTACAGTTCAAACTGAAAATCGACATTTGGCGATTCCTCAGGCTGCGTACAACTTCCAGGCGGATAATTTCGGCAAAGGCGGTCTTGAGAACGATTATGTGACGATTTCGGTTCAGAGCGATGCAGGATTGGACAACTCGGATTTTTTGACGCCTCCTGAGTCAGTTGACTAACTTCACGAAATTATCTTCCTCCATTTTTGATGATTTATACAACTGCTAGTGGCCAATCCGGTCAGATGCGTGAGTATCCGTGGCAAGACAGACAATCACCACTACACATATGCATGAGACTCAGTCAATCCATGATTAGATATGTACCTCTGGGATTACACTACGGTAAGAAATAGGGCGCTGGCGATATGGCGCATCTTAATTATTGATGGTCTGTTTGCAGCCAGAACGCGATGGTTCACTCGAGAACGACATTGTCACACATGAGAATACGCACGGTATGACAAATCGAATGATAGGAGGTGGGACTGCGGCATGTCTTCAGACGCTCGAGTCTGGTGGACTTGGGGAAGGTGCGTCGGGAATTCTATATGTTCCAAATGACCTTGCTAATTGGATCTTGAAATCGAGGATGGTCCGACGCGATGGCAGAGTAGGCCACATTCCTTCTACTTTTGTGACGAGTGATCCGTTGACACTTTTGTACAGCTGGGCTGAGCGCAACTCGAGCGCGCTCCCCGATTTCGTGTTGGGGCAATATGTTATCAATTTCCCTGCGGGGATAAGGGGGTTCCCATACTCGACTAACAAGTACGCTACTCTGTGTCTTCCCTTCCTCGTCGTCCTCATATTGTGCTAGCAAAACAAACCCACTACGCTACTCAGATCTACAAACATACGGTGAAGTCCACAGTACGTTATCATTCATCTTCCCCCTCTCTCTTCATCCCTTCCCCTCTACTCTTCATCCAATTCTCAAGCACTAAATCACCTCCACTCTTCCCACCCCAGACATAGGTGAAATATGGGCCAACATGCTACACAATGTCTACGCCCCACTCATTACCGCACACGGGTGGTCTGCAAATGCGCGCACGAATTCAAACGGATCAGAGGGAAACATTGTCTTCTTACATCTGTACATCGACGCTCTGCCGCTGTTGCCTTGTAACCCTACGTGTGAGTTTGCGTTTGCATTCGTGTTTACGTTTCTTATTCCGACTTCTCTTTCTGACACCGACACTGACGACTCAGACAGTTCTCAATGTCCGCGACGCATGGCTCCAAGCAGACATGAATCGCTACGCAGGCGCAAACAAATGTCTTCTCTGGGTGGCGTTTGCAAGTCGGGGAATGGGCGTGAATGCGGCCGATTATCAGGATTCGGCAGATGTGCCTGAGGGGTGTTGAAGTGCTTTTCTTTTCCCTTTTTGTGAATTGATGAGACAAGTTATTCAAATAGAAGATAACAATTAATTGTACAGATGAAACAGGCTGCTGCCAGAATCAACTATGGGTTGCTTACCCTATTATGCTGTTACAAGAACACCTGCAATTGTTGAAGCTATGTACCTCCAGAAACTTCTTTGAGGGCAACCTCTGGAGGCTCAGGCTTAGTCACACAGCTGGCAGAGGGAAATCTAAAGGTCTATCAAGGAAGTGCACAGTAAATGGCAACTGAATCCAGAGGTAAACCAAAAGAGTTCCTTGTTCCTCTGTAGTGATTCTTGTTGAGTTTTGAAAAATTTGGTTACTGCCATACAAATTTGTTATACCATGTAATGTATATCTGTTTCATTGACTTATTTCTTGTCACTCTTCTACACCATGGGATGTGATTGTTTCAGCTTTATCACATAATTTTCTTCTCTTTACTTGGTGCATGGTTCACATGCAAAAAATCATTGCAATGCTGTCTGACTCAGATTCAGGTAACTCTGGTGCTGAATGATTATCCTCTGCTGTTGCTTCATTGCATTCCAGATCTGGCATGCTGGATTTGCTGCAGCTGCAAGCATTCACAGTGTTCTATCTGTGTTAAATCCAATTCCAGTTTCCTGCATTTAGCCTTGTCAACTGGATATGGCCTATCAAGGTACAATGGGCATCTCCAGCAATTTAGAATGGTGGAAATACATTTTTGAGGAAATAACTGATTGCATTGTAGATCTAAGCAGTTCACCATGGAAGATGTCAGGAAGAAAGAGGTGCAGATTAGCAGAAGCCTGCTGGAAAGGTTGTCAGCTTTGCTGATAACTAAGAAAGAGTATTGAGATACTCTTGAAGGAAGGAAATGCTAGTAGCATCTCAATGAACATAGAAAAATATGACATCAGTAAGGATGTCAGACAAACGCTGAGGAGTCCAGTAAGGAAGAAAAAATCCTTTGGAATTGACCAATCCCCAAGCCAAGGCTGGATTGGGCATTTTATCCTGAAATTCCTCAGGAATCGAATCAAGTCATAGCTGACTTGAAGGATTAATTTGATCCTTTGCTCATACAGAAGTATATCAGTGGGCAATGCCTAACAAAATTCTTTTTTCATATATGCTGACTGAAGCAATGGAGAGTGTTAGAAACTACAGCCATAGGTTGAATATTCCAGATGTGTTGGGGATTCGTCTATTGGCTTTGCCACAAGTACAAACATGCTTGTCCCTCTTCCTCAGCCTCTGGACACACAATGGCTTTCATGAGCTTAGAAGGAAAATTGGCAGTTGACAGATAGTTGACTACTGAGGTCAATATGCTTGGCTATGCCAGTAGTGGCATGACAAGTTCTAAAGAAGTGTCAATTGTACAAAGGAGGAACTTTCTCATTTTATGGCCACAATAGCTAAAATACTGCAGGACTAATGGCAGGATAGATAGAAGACTGTAATTCTCTAGAAATTATTCAACATTTAATGAAATTAATATTTTGCAATGTCCTTGGAAAGTTTATGTTGGAGTATTGTGGATGTGGATGTATGTGAAGAGTACCACATACATGATCACTTGTCAGGGGAATTAGGGTCACTGATTGCCATTGTGGCTTTGTTTGAAATAACTATATAATACTGCAGACAACATATGTATCCCAAGTCTTGTTTATACTGTATATCTTTGGGTTCATCATACACATCCTGTGTCTAGGTGTTTGCCACACCTGTATATCTACTAACTGTCTAGTATTGCTGGTTTAGGATTCAAACAGGTCATGGACTCTTGCTGAGTAGGCTAGACTTGATTGTTAAGAATCCTATTGCCCCTTGTTTCTGTGATGCTGCACTGGAACTACTTGATTTGGTCTGAGCCTGAACTGTCTTCCTCCTTGTTGGAGTACCTGCATCATGTATATTATTCTGAGCAAGATAACAAAATCTCTACCCCACTGATACCTTTCCACATACCCTGCAAACATTAAACCAAGATGTCCTCTACTGGTCCTATTTCATCATCTTTCCATGTTATATCCATTTGTAGAGCTGATTAGAAACACAACAAATTTGATTGTAACTTCTCTACCACTAATTTTGCAAGATGGTCCAAGACTCTTGAGATCTGTCTCTTGTGCTTGGACTGAAGTTCTCTGTGTTCTCCATGTGTGTCCCCATGTCTAGTTTTGGTGCTGATGCCACCTTGTATCAGAATTAGAATTAGATGGGCAACAATGATCTTGCATGCACTGTTATCTTTACTGTCCTAGATGAGTCCAAGTATGAAGGCTTAGACAATACTGCTACTGCAGCAAGCATGTATGTGCAGATGAAAAGGTAAGAGACCGATATGAATGGTGACATTGATCCAAGGAGTAACTGTAAATCTAGTGTTCCTTCAGCAAGCACTGGCAGGGACTGCAAAACATATCTTTGACATTGTTATTTCATCTTTGCCATCCAGACACTTGACAAGAAGATTATGCAAATGCATTGTCTTGCTGAACAGCCTGAAAAACTAGTGATACAAGCCTATACTGGCTCAGATCTTGAGAGACCTTGCTGATGTTACAAATAATGCACTCTACACGTCAGACAACATTTGAAAGCTGTTGGAAACTGTCCAGAACCTTACTACTCTGAAGCAAACTCTGCCCTTGCTACAACACTTAAGGGACATTTTCCATCAGCAAAGCCATGGCTCCCAGGACATACTCACCCTGCAAGTGTGAAGTGCTGCATGACCTTTCCATACATAGACAATGATGTGGAGGGCATGGAATATGCTGTGCTCATCTAGGAGGAGCAATAGCAAAGCAAGATTTCAAAGCTGCCAAGCTCCCCATGCAAGTCCAACTTCAAAACCCTGCAACCTATTATGGCTAAGGGCGTCAAGAGACTGGGAGGCTCATTGATCTTGGCTTGCAGAATTGGCTCTATCCTGTTACAAACAGCTGAAGAAAATGCTCTTTTCCAGGAGAACATCCTATATGTGCCAAGTTTGGCTTGTGGAATGGGCTCCATCCAGTTACAGGCAGTTGAAAGAAATGTTCTTTCCTTGAAAAACACCCTATGTCTGTTTGTCTTATTTCAGTCTGTTGCCTGTCACTTGAAAACAACACTTGCTCATGTTTTGATGCCTAGTGTGTGCATCATTGACCATGCCACTAGCAGTTAGTCTGCAATTGCAAGATCAAAGGTGTTCTCAACTCCAGAGCTAGCATTGTTAAGTGAGGGGATTGGTACCTTTAGAATGACCAACCCAAGTTAGTAACTTCAGTTTTTCTGTGTGTTATTTACTTTATAGTATTGCTTTGACACTACACTGTCCCTAGTCCACTGTCCCTAGTCTGTCACTTTGTCATTGTCCAATTGATGTCTAAGGACTTTATTTACCAACCAATCAGAATCATTTGGACCACAGAAATTATAGGGAATAGGAGTGGCTTTATTTAAAAAGAGTGAACCATCATTTGCTCAATAGGGTTGTAATAATGATATGTGAAACTTGGGCACAATTTGTCATGCCTTAACACATAATTAGAAGGTTTCTGCAGAGCCTCTATGATCTGATACAGACCTACCCATTTAGGGCACAACTTTGCTACCCTGTCTTTAGGTAGGTTCAAATGCTTTGTTCTTGATTGAAAGCTACACTAGTGCTACATTATATGGACCATATGATAGTTTAGTTATAAAGTCTATTCCAATCAAATCCTAAGGTTTCACTAAAAATGGGCAAGTTGTGTATCAGCTAGTCTTGATGGCTACTAATACCATTGTTGAATATATTCTGATGTGTGCTGGGATTAAAATGACTCAGTGCTTGATCAAGAATCTAGGAGATGATATCTCTCATATGAGATACATAGTACTTTCATACCAACCAGAATCTTGGTCCAGAGTCTTCCTATCTTTGACTCAATAATTTAGCAAAGACTTTATTGGTTGCTGCACCCTGTCTCCACTGCAGCTAGAAAGGCATCAAGCTGCTGTTGTGCTGGAGATGAATTGGTAGCATTGCTCAGCAACACTTTTCTCAAAATCCAATGGTCCTGTAAGAGTAATGCAGACTCTTGTGACAGCCTACAATTGCACACTTCATTCTGGACTGGCTAATTCAACATTGCACATATCTCTAATCCATGCTTCTGGAGCTTCAGTCATTATTGCAAACTTGTAATGGACCAGCCCCATTGACCATACAGCTTACTTGTCAGGCACTGATATAATATAATCAATCTTTATGATATATGATATTTATTATTACTGTAGTTACCCTGGTTGCATTCTTCTAAAATGCAGCATATAAATAGCTATTTATATATATTTATAGGGCAACTCCTGCCTTACTTTACTCTAGCATAGCAGAATCTACAATTGGTCTGACTTATGTTATGTGAATTGTAAGGTGAAAGACCCATATTTATTATAGTTAACCTTGTTATCAATGACATGTCCAAGACACTCAATATTCTCAGAAATCAGTTTGTACTTCTTTTATTTGAAGTAGAGATTGTTTGCATATCATCTTTGAAAGACTATGTACAAGTATTACTTATGCTCTCCAATGGAGTCTGAGAGTGGAGAACAATATTGTTAAGATATACATGCATGAACTATTGGAATTTCAAATAGGTGATAATGGTCAGTTAGCAGATTATGTAAGTACAATGAACCTAGAGACATATAAACAAGATTAGAGATATATATGTTGCATATAGTTATTTCAAACAAAACCACAATGTTGTCAGTGGCTCTAATGCCCCTGAAAATGATTATATATGTGGTACCCTTCACATCCATCACATCTACAATACTCCAACATTCATCCTTACCCAAAACATGATTGTCTACTCTTTCTCATGCATGGGATTACAGATTGTCATGTTGCCCCAAGAATTTAGAATAGTTGTAGAAATAGGAGTTTAAGTAATGGTTTGTGAAATGTTGGCAATATTGTCTCCAGTATTCACATATTTAATGTCAATTTTGCCATTCCGCATGCATTCAAAAATGAAATGGGTACTGAATATCAAAGTGCTTTGTTCTTGCATGTGCAAGGGGGTCTTCAGATAACAAGTTATTCAGACTTGCTGTCATAAAACATGGTTATTAGTCTTTCTGTGATGTTGCATCCAATTACCTTCAGCGAGATGCATAGCCAGATGCACCCCTACATAGATTTGGCCATGTATTTTGCTTTGTAAGACAATGTGGAAATGATTTTCTGTTTACAAACCAACCAAGAGATTGGTCCAAGCAGCTAGCATAATCTGTATCTGTGAATTCATGTAGTACAATAGAGCATCTTCTGAGCCACAGCTTCAATTGCCTCAATCCTTTTATGTAACAAACTAGGCAAACTCTGGCATTTCCATAGGTCTTATCATGATTGATGAGGAATTGGAATAGCTGCTATATGCTATATGCAATATCTGGTCATGTGGCAATGGCAATATACAGAAGGCACCCAACCAGCAATTAGTATGGAAGTTTGGCTATGGCATCCTTTTCCTCCTGCACTTGGAATATTGCAATTTGTCCAGCAAAGCTTTGTGCCTGGCTCCATCAGCAAGGAAAGTGGAAAATGTCCTTTTAGCCAAACTGCTGAATAACATAACCAATAAAGCCTATTTGTGATAGTGTTACAGTCTGTCCTATTTCATGGCCAGACTAACAAGATGGTGAGGAGTACTCAGATAAGATAATGTCCAGGCCTAATGCAACTGGGTTTTGAATTATTTATTCTTGTCTTTTGAGCTAACAATTAAATGGGAGCTGTTGATTATGAATGGCTTCAAATCACTGTTCCTGTTGTCAATTGCCTATAATATATGCATGACTCACGGAAACATTGTGAACTTCTCATGGCAGCATCCTCTTATTTAGCATCTAGTTACATATTCTCCCAGCCTGCTTCATTTTGTACAACCCTCAAACCAACTTGCAAACCCGATCCTCCTTTCCAGGCTCCTCAAATCCTTTGGGCTGCTCCATATACTACACCTCATCATCTGGTAATAGTCCAGAGAGAAAGGTTGTCTTGATATTGATCTATGCTGCATCCCATCCTTCTGATGCTGTAATATGTAAGAGGATGCACCACAATTCCATGCATGCAGTTGAGGATATGGGTTTCCCATAAATCATAGCCCTTGAATACCAGTCATACCTTATCATATCTGATGGGGTTGCCTTGCACACCTTGCTTGATCTTGAACAACTAGCTGTCCCATTCTAATCTTGTGCCAATGTAGGATTTCTGATTATGGTATGACTTAATACACTCCTAGTTCCTTGAACAATCCTCATATCCTCACTATAGCCTTTCTTGCACTTTGCTGCATCTGATCATCTTTTTTGCCTCCTCTGATGTTCTAGGCTCTTCCTCAATGCTGGTTAATAATTGGTCAACATCATTAAATTGAGTCAAGATAGCTGCCAATGTTTGATTATGATCAATGTCAAAAGTGATTTTGTGAAACAAAGTCAAGTAAAAGCTTAGCCTTACAATCACACGACAGAACCAGATCAGTGTGCGATTCTAGTACTATGTATGACAGTAAAATTGGCTGCCTTAGGTAAGGCAGCCAGTAAGTACATAAAGAGTAATAATAATTAATATATTATTAATTATGTCAGTAATATGTGATATGTTACATGCCCCCCTTTGAGACTGGTAAGCAGTCTCTAACTAGGGAGAAACACTCGTCCAGATCAATATATAGTCCAATGTGGAGGTACTCAAGTCCTCCACGGCTTGAAAGTGTCCATTTCATCTGTCAAAAGATACAGTGCCGACATTAACCAACAGTATAAATTGAGAGGAAGATGAGCCACCTACGATGTTTACACAGATGGCGGATGCAACAACTCGCTGGCCATATTGATCCTCATCTCCATGTTGACGCTAACTGACAATGATGAGGCAATGGGACCCGACGATGTTGAAGCTGTAGGAGCCTGAACTGAGGCGATGGTGTGAGCTGGAGATGGGGGATATGGTCCATGTCGAGACTAGCGTTGCCACAGATCTCGACTGTTGGGATTCATCCCCACGGGATAGTACAGTCCGCTCTCAAGGTATTCATGACCTTGAGCCACTTCACGACCAAGCAGTGCATGAAGACGGATCATATCATCATCACTGGGCACACGCCAGTCATCCCATTGTTGAATGGCCGCGGGTTCTCCATAGATGTCCAGTTGACAATGATGTTCATCGTCAACCTTGTGAAAATGGTCAATCGACGCATTTGTTGCAAGGAAATGACCTTTGAGGTAGACCACACCAAAGTTATAGGCATGGTCTACCCATTCTATGGGTATGCCGTTCGCTAGCATGGTGCGTAACACGTCGGCATCAGTGATGTTAACGGCCATAGCCACGTCGAAGTGCGGTGGTCGGAGCTGGACGTCAGTCCAGCTCAGTGGTACAAATGGAGTGCTGGGATTGGCCGCGTTATAATCAGCGACAGCCTCGTGATACAGTCCAGGCCGGGCAAGGATCAAGGCCAGCAGCCTTGCGAATTGTCCTCAAGCTCGTCCTGCAGGGGACAGTCCTTGCGTAAGGGCATGTCCCAGCAGTGTACGCCAGTGGATGCGATAAGCGCGATCCACTGCAATACCGTACACCAAATTCATCATCCCTGGTTGGCAGAAGTAAAGTACATGCTGCGCCAATTTGTCCAGGTCAAAGGTGAAACATACACCTTCAGAATCGAATCCGGTGATCGTGAAAAACGGGTGCCCAGCTTGATCTTTCCACCGCAAGTACCCTTCTGGGGTCGGCATAACCACAATGTTCATGTGGCGGGAAGAAAGGTCAAGGGGAGGCAAAATATGTTCGTACTCTGGTGTACACACCAGAGCCATCGTCCTATCCTGCAGCGTGGTATAGAAGTTAATACTGATGCGCTGAAATTTGCGCAACAAGTAGTAGGCTTCAGTGTGCAGTGACACTGATTTGAATTTGTTCTGTGAAAGCTCATAGAGCTTTTGCAACTGCTGAGGATTCATCGGGAATCCCCTCGGCACCACGCGGTCAATCTCTTTTGAGGTATGGACATACCTTGCCCCCATCTCCTCCTTGCACGTCTTTGCCGCCAGAGCCTCATCACTCACAAACACTGTATTTGTGAGTCGGGAGTAATAAAAGTGACGGTCAAGAGCTCCACCATAAAACCAATTCGACCGCTCAATGATCGTCCCGTTGATGAACACCACCAGGCCATCCGGAATATGGCCTGTAGCTTGCTCCTCCCAGTCCTTAACCGCCTTTGCCTGATGGGCAGCCTCGTGCTTCCATCGAGCCTCCCTCTTGCGTTTTTTGTCTAAATGCACTCGGTGTTTAGCAGGGGTCTCTCCTTCGGAGGGAGTCTCGTCTGAGGACTCCTCGTAATCACTCTCATCGCTTGGTGCATTCAGACCGAGCACAGCTAATGTCAGGAGCCATCCTTCCACTTTGTCATCCATTCTAGTATCCTGTCTCAGGACCGCGGACGCATACGTTCTCAGTGGTGCTTCAAACTGCACCACTGGCCCAAACTGCATCACCGCGCTGTCTGCTCCTCGCAGAACATCTGCCCCGAACTCAACCGCTGACAACACTACCTCCTCCTGCCGCTTTGTCTCCAACTGCCAGGAGGGCGCATGTGTTGACAAGGACAATCCTCGTAAACTAGCGTCCTCCTCCACAAGCTCGTCATGCAGCTCGGCCGGCGTCAGTGTGAGTTCTCTGGCTTCCTTTTGCCTCATAGGTGCCTGTTGCACCTCTGACCCTCCTGCTCCTCGTGTCCCAACCTCCGGCACCACATTACGCACTCTGAGGCGTTTTGCCTCAGGCTGTTCCTTTGGCAACGATGGATGCTTCCTCATTGCGTTTGTGAATGTTTTAATTGTATTATCATTACGCTGTTGCAGCATAATGATCTCATCGAGAAGGCCGGTGATCACCACCTGGGCCACAGGATCTGACAGAAATGCAGACTCCGGCGGCACTCGCTGGCCGGCAGATATGAGTCGTCTCCACACTGCCTCTGCCTGAGGGTCCAGCACCTCCAAAGGCTTCCTGATCTCCTTTCCTTTTCCTTTCTCCACGTATGATAAACGCTGCGGAGATGGTACATGATGAGGTGATGGCGATGCTCATTGAGGCAATGTTTGAGGTCGGGGTTGACCTCGATTTTGTGCCCTCGACGCTGGCTCATCCTGCCTGTGCCCTACCATTTCCTGAGGCACTCCTCCTCCTCGTGCCACGACACTCCTCAGAGGCGATTGCCTCCGGTCTCTTCTATACGCGTCTTGCGGGGGCAGCGTCCTCTCTCGTTGTCGTCGAGGTTGCATCACCTCCCTCTTTCCTTGCTGCTGGTGCCCCGCATCGTCATCCACATCCATGGGTGCTACCTGTGGCGCAGTTAGTGCTTTCTCATCCAAAAGGAGTGTACTTGCACTCTGGGTCTGCGTCTGCTGCATCGGCATCAGCATCCCCCACATCACCTGTCCTCCCATCTGCTGTCCAGGACCAGCTGGTCCTGGAAAGTATGGCATCTGGAAAAATGGCGGGTAGAATTGCAGAGGTTGTCCAAATTGGGCTGGGTTCTGCCCAAACTGGGACATCATCAGATATGACGCCACACTCGGCGTCGTTACAGGTTGCTGATTATTTTGCTGGGGGCAATCCCCCCCTCCTCCAGAACCTTGTGGGTTCTGAGGCTGCGGCTCACTGGTCATACACTGGTAAGGATACGACATGGTACCGAAAATGTCGACGTGTCGGTGGAAAAAAACACAATAAAGTTCCCATCATCAGGTTACATAACCTGATCCGACCATCAACTCTGCATCACAATCCGCACTCATCAGATGGATGAATCTCCATCTTATCCATCTGACCCAATCGTGCTCCGATCCGGATCCAATCCTTTGTTGATCCGAGCTCTGACTGATCCGGCGTACATCTTATCACAGCCATCAATCTAAGCACGCGAGCACTTAGCAAGCTGACTTGGGCACTTCACACCCTGCAGCTCCAAGTATCGATCCAATGCTGCCAACTTGGCACATGTGTGATATGACTCCCATGTTGTATCACCCGCACTCCATCGTACCTCAAATTCGAGGTGCATTCCCTCCTGCCACTGATGGCCCAGAATATCCTCGACAAACCATTCCTGTCCATCACTGGCACCAAAATCATATGTCTTGGGCGTCACCCAATTAGGAAACATAGCATCATTGTTTGCGTTATATCGCCTAAGTAGCAACACATGAAACTTAGGCCCAATCCGACGTGCTTGCAGTGCTGCAGGCAGCTCCAGAACATAGTTCGATGTGCTTGATTCCGCGACCAAGACTCTGTACAGCTCAATGAATTTTGGGCATAGCTTTCTCGCCCTTCCTTTTGGAAGATTCAAGTTTTCCATCGACAGATATACTAACGTCCCAGGCATTAGTTCTGGTTCGCCACTCCGCCTATCATTTGCATGTTGTGCCTGTATAACACGTGCAGCAATGATAGCATTGTGTGCACTGGCTAGATTCTCCAATGCTTGCCATGCAAAGTCCTTCACCCCCTTGTGAACAACTTCATTTGTCCTGAGTTCTCGCAGCATGGAGGGCATGTAACCTCCGTTGAGCTTGAATGGTGCGTATTTTGTGGTTTCTGACACACTCATGTTGATCACAAACTCCGTCAGCGGTATCCTATCTACCCAATCATGTTGGTCCGGTCGGACCACCGTATGAAAGATTTGGGCAATACTCCTATTTGCTTGCTCTGTCTGTCCATCCGTCTGTGGATGAAACGAGGTGGACATGAGCAGCTTTGCTCCCAATAGCTTGTGAAGTTCCCACCACCAGTGAGACGTAAATTTTGCGTCTCGATTGCTCACAATCAAACTTGGAAGGCCATGTAGCCTTACAATCTCCTTCAAGTAGATCCAGGATAATGCTGATGTAGTGATGGTTGTGTGCACCGGGATCAAGTGCACCATACGGGTCATTCAGCAAATCACCACCCAGATGTAGTTATAACCTTTGGACTCAGGAAATGGGTCAACAAAGTCCTTTCCAATGGAGTCCCACGGTTTTGTAGGAATAGGCAGGGAATGCAACTTCCCTGCTGGCTTCTTATTGCTGGTCTTTGACCGCTGGCAGGCCTCACAGGTCTGGCAGAAGTGCATCACTTCTTTCTGCATTTGAGGCCACCAATACCATTGCCTCAGGTATTCCAATGTTTTGTTGGTTCCAAATTGACCAACAATCTCATGCGCTTGAGTAACAATCTGTGTGATCATCGCTTGGTCACGTGGCAAACACACCATGTCACCCGTATTAGTCCTTTCTCATCCACGCTGAAACGTGGATGGGCCTCCGCGTTCTGTCAAATTTCGGTGTAGAACGCGTCATGGCTATAACCCCTAAGTACCTTCCATAGGTACTCATTGGTTTGAGGAACAGGAGGGTTAAGATGCTCTCCTGTAGGCGATAACACGTCAGCCAGCATGATGTCGTGGCCATACAGCCCACAGCTGCTCCCTTTCGCACCCTGACATGGCATCGTCACTTCCTTTGGCTGAGCCTGTTCAAGTTGCTCAGCTTCTATATCTCGGGCCTCCTGCTGCTCTTGCAGCTGTCGACTACGTCGCAGTTCGTTCGCTTGCATGGCCCAAAGCTCGATCACATGCTCTTTCACCTCTTTGTAGCAATTGTATGGAAGATCATCGCCTTGTGGATTGATACAAATATCCGCATCGACATAATCATGTGTATCGTGGTGTTTGCCAACTCTATCGCTCTCGAAATATCTCGAGAGACAGTCAGCTACCTTGTTCAGTTTGCCTTTGACATATGTGATGTCAAAGTTGTAGCAAGACATATAATCAATCCACCGGCGCTGCTGGGGGGACAGCATTGCTTGAGTCTTGAAAAACTCAAGTGCTTTATGGTCTGTAATGATGTGTATCTTGTATCCCATCAGTTTGTCTTCCCACTTAAGGAGTGCCTCAAGTATTGCCAGCATTTCAAGCTCATGGACCGCATAGTTCTGTTGGGCCGCAGTGAACTTCCTCGATATGAACCCCGCTGGCTGGCAATTCTGCCAGGAACTTCACTGGCCATACATTGCACCAACTCCAGTCTTTGAGGCATCACAGATGAGCCAAATCGGCTCATCACGTCTGGGATCTATGGGACGGATGACTGGTGTCTTTGAGCAGATCCTCTTGATCATCTCAAAACAGCGTTGGTGTATTGGTCTCCATATAAATGGAGCTCCGTTCTGCGTAATGGACATCAAGGGTCCAGTATACGCTGTAATATCAGGCAGACAATTGCTGATATAGTTCACCAGTCCTACAAATCTTTGGACATCATTATAGTTACGAGGCACATGCCATTCGCGTATGCGATCAATTTTGTCCTGGTCAGGGTGAATACCCTGACTGTCAATCTTGTGTCCCAGGCAGTCTACTGTCTCGGCATATAGTTCACATTTTTTCCACTTGAGGTACAGTAGATTAGACCTCAGTTGCTCGAAAATGACACGAAGGTGCTCTTCGTGTTCTTCAATTGAATCAGAGTATATGAATATGTCGTCCAGATATATATGGACAAACCTCCCAATAACATCCCAGAAGATAGAGGTCATCAACCTCTGAAACGTTGCAGGAGCATTACAGTCTCCTATCTGCATAATGTTGCTAACATATGTTCCCGTGATCAACGAGAACACTGTCTTTGGAATACCAGCCACGCGGATTCGCACTTGCTCATACACATCCGTCAGGTCAATTTTTGACCTGAACTTTGCTCTGGCAACATCCTCTCGAATCACTTCCTGATCCAGGAGTGGCGTCACATCCTTTACAGTGTTGTCATTGCGTTGGCAAGCATCCAACACCGTCCTCAAGGTACCATCTTTCTTCGGAATGCACAATAGCGGAGCAGCTTGGGATGCCGGTCGGGCTTCCCACCAATGAGCTCTCAGGTACCGATTGGTCTTGTCTCAGAGCTGCTGCTGCAGCGCCATTGGACATTGCAGCAAATGATAATTTATACACCTTATTCTCATCAATAAGGTTGATTTCATGGTTGACCTCATGCCATGGAGGTAATTCCTCCTTGGTTCCGTTCAGAATATCCCTGAATTCCCGCTGCCACTGCAATCGTAGATCCGGAATGTCCTCCTCCATAAACCCACCAGTTTTACCTTTGTCTTTCCAGTCCACATCCTTGTGTGGATGCCCGGACAACTTTGCTTGTACGGCTGGGTGGCCATACTTCTCTCTGAGGGCAGTAATTCTCAGCTCACTGTCATCTGGCGTGTGCAGTCACACCGGAGCCTCTTTGCTTCTCTGCGCCGTCACAGACAGTCCATTGAAAAACACCTCACTCAGTGGTGATATCTCATCATCACTAGCCTGACAATACGACTCCTCCTTCGACGTCCAGCATGGTCCATTCCACGCATACATTGATGCCACTAGCTCATTCCACTCAGCAGGCATCCATGGGTAAAATGCCCATTCAAACGTAGGATGAGGTACTGGTCGATCCCAGATTGACCGATTCATATGTGTGGAGGATGCCTCGTCCTCCATCAGTTCCTGTTCATCATCTGTTACCAAGTCCTCAACTTTCACTCGCGACGACGTCGGTTGGCACTCTGTGCTTGCCATGTGCTGAGGCCGCTTGTCCTCAGGCTTACTCTGCCTTTCACACTTCATCTTGGGGTTTTTCCCCCGCTTCAGAGTACGTTCGTACTCTACAGCCTCGCTTTCCAGCATCAACACCGCTGGAGTATCTGTCAGCAAGCTCACACGAGCTTGCTCCTCATCTTTGCCATCCTCCACCATAGGCAATTTGCTGCCACCGTCTAGTCAGTGTCGCCTGACTAGCACCTTCTTTTCCGTGGCACGGTGTCGATGGATATGTCCATCACCATTCTCTACGGTCACTCGCACAGCAGGTATGGTGGTGCCATCCACCACTATCTCATTCTTCCTGAAATCAAGCAGAATGCCATGCTTCCTCATATATGGCGTGCCTATAATCATATCGTACCAATCAAAATTTGCTACGTCGAGGTACTCTTTCGTTCTTGATTTTGCACAGGCAATACTTGCCTGCGTCCCAAACTGTACTGCAGGTCAACTGCCCACAGTGCCTAATTGAAGGTGTAGTGGCTCCTTCAACTCACTGACAGAAATATTGTGCACTTGACAAAACTGAGGTGTCACCCCAGTAGTCGTCCTACCTGAATCCCACAATGTCCATGCCTTGTGGCCATTCACCTCCACGTACAATGCCAGGCACTCCTTGTCCTCGCGCTTCAATACCGGTCTCTCCAGCTTTTCCGGAGCCTTGCGAAGGTTTACCTTATACACCTTCACGTTAGCTGCTCCAACTGGTCGGTCTAGCGCACTGGCCGGGTAGTCCGTCAGCGCTCCCATAAATTCTGAGTCCGACTCCCGGGCGTAATAGTCGTTGTCGTACACATCAATCTCAACGTACTCGTCATCTGACAACTCTTCCACTACAGAGGTGTTCTCATCCTCTGGTGCTTTGGGACTGAGGTTCCCCACCTCATCATCTTCTATGTCAGGTTCATTTCCCAAGTCTATCCCTTCCACATCAGGGATAGTAGTGTGAGCTGCTCGTACATATGCGCACGGCCTAGCCCCCGGCCGTCCACCATTCTCTTGGCATGCATTCGCGAAATGCCCAGGTTGGCCACAGTTGAAGCACTTATTTGCCATGACAGGGCAAGCTGCTTCAAACTTCTGTGGCCCAGTCGGCAACTTGGCCTCACCAGCAGCCTGATGCGGCCAAGCACCCTCTCAGTGAAGACCCCTCTGAGCGTCCTGTGCCGGTGCATCTCTACGGTTCACCGGTCGGTCGCTCCGGAAGCATCGCTCCTGCCAAGTTGCTGGTCTCACTACAAGCCTCGGGTCCGTATTGCCCACCATTTCTTTTCGACGGGCCCAGAAGGTGCCTACCTTCCGAGGCTCGATCTTTTTTGTCGACCAAATCTTTGAGCTATGTAGCTCAAAGTGCCTTGCTATTTTGTGGGCTTGTTCGTAGCACAGCGCATGCGCTACAAACTCCTCAACTGTATTCACTTTGGGCGATAGCCCATCATTGCAAATGAGAGACTCTCTCATTGCGTTGGGTATCCCATGCAGGAAGGTATTGATCATTACCCAATTGTCTGGGTAAATAGACATATTCTGCGCATGGTCAATCAAGGTATCATAGAATCCTTGAACACCCAGTTTTTCGGTATAGGAGGTCGCAATGAACGCCTCCCAAGCATCCTGCATAGTGGATGCACTCACAAACCTGTTATATAATTCAAGGATTACATCCTTGAATGTCCAGTGCTGTTGTGCACAATTGTAGTGCAAGACGTGATGTCGAAACCAGGCCTTGGCCGGTCCATCCAAGAACTCCGGAAGAACGAATACACGTTCTCTGTCCAGACGATCACCCCCATACTGGCATGCAGCCAGATGGTTGCACACATCCATCGTCCAGTTTTCCAAGTCGCTAAACTTGGCCTCTCCTCTGTACGGGTGGATGTGTTTCAAATCCGCCTTTCGCAGTTTGACACCTTCAGGGAGGTGCAATGCTATGCCTACCGCATCATCAATTATACTACTGAGGCGCTGGTGCATATTCTCAGTATACACCTTTGTTGCCTCCGTTATTCCAGGCGTTTTATTCCTGCCTTCAGCAGGAGGTACCACAGAGAATGCTCGTACAGGTTGGTGACCTGTATAGTGCAATTTCCCTGCGTCATTCCAATGCAGTGGGCTCTCTTGTCCCCCTAGCTCTTCTGTCACCTGTTTTCCAGGAAATCGACTCGGATCCGCAGTGGGCGGATCCCCTCTCCTAGTCTCAGGGTTGTCGTGTCCATTGGACATACTGCCTTCTCATCTCGTTGATGGGCGTTATCCCATTGAATACGATCCCCTGGTCATCTATCCAGGAGTGTCCCTGGTGCTTCAGGTCTTGGTTCCGCATGCGTTGGTATGCTACCCTCTCCGCAATCTTATCTGCCAACAGCACTTGATTTGTCAGTGGAATATTCTCCACTGCTTCCTGTTTTATGTGAGGGTGCATTGCCTCCCCCGCCTCGGGTAGGTTGCTGTCTACCACGGGAATGGTAGACACCGACTCAGCTGTCGACAGAGGTCTCCTTTGTTGACCTCTGAATACATTTTGCCTCTGTGCTGCAGCAAACCTTGCAGCAAACTGCTCATCAGACTCTCCTGCTTGCTGGGGCACATATATATTGCTCATTGCCTCTTCCAGATGGGGAGACAACTCTGGCTTTGTCGCCGAGGGTATATTCGGAATCAAATTTGCTCCCTCTGGAGTCGAGGCAGCAGATCCTCGATTAGCCTTGCGGTACATATACGCTTGGGCTTCCAGCTCAAGAATCTGAACATACAACGTAATGTATTCAACAGTATTCAACTGAGGTACATTATCACCTCTAGCTTGTATCAACCGTATGTGTTTCAGTACATACAGTCCTAGTCAAGCACGTGTCGTATCCTTCGTAATGCTAGGGTATCTTTTCCATAGCATGGCGCACTGAACTTGAAGGGTGGACTCACTCCGTCCACTCTCTTCGTCATCAGATGTTTTGTCCTCCCAGTGTACTGCCGGCGTTCTCTGCTCGGGCATTGTTGAATCCTGCGGCACTCCAGCTCCTTGCTGACGTTGCGTCAATGGAGTGGATTCAGTTGGCACTCTCCAACTGCCCACTTCTGGCCTCTGCATCTTCCCCAGGAAGTACGTTGAAGGTCTGTGACCTTCAGTAGGACCCTGAGCAGTACCCCTGCTCTGGAACTGTTGACCTGACCTCCCGGCCTGGATGGGAAAGTCGTGATCCCTGCTGGATTGCTGGTCCAGGTCTTCCACAACTACTCCTGGTCTTGCTGCACCACTTGGTGCAGCTGTCGGCCGCACTTCACTCCATTGCATCCCTCCTGACATTCCCTGAGGCTGCCGATAAGGCTCGGCCTCAGTATATTCTGACCCGGGATGACCCGGGTCCGTTGCAGCAGATTGAGGGTACACCAACGACTGGTCAATGGTCTCACCATCGCGTGTTGGTTCAGCAGATTGATTGGTCTCCATCCAATCAGGTGTTGCTACGTCTCGTTAGTCCGGAAGCGTGCATCAAGGAAGTTGATGCACTGTTCGATGCAATCACAATCTAGACATGTAGTCTTCATCTGTAGTATCAGAATTGAACCCGAAAGGTTCAAAAAAGTGAAACAAAGTCAAGTAAAAGCTTAGCCTTACAATCACACGACAGAACCAGATCGGTGTGCGATTCTAGTACTACGTATGACAGTAAAATTGGCTGCCTTAGGTAAGGCAGCCAGTAAGTACATAAAGAGTAATAATAATTAATATATTATTAATTATGTCAGTAATACATGATATGTTACATTCTGATAGGTGCAGGCACTTACTATTGTTTGTTTTAAATTCTGGGCACTTGTTGTACCTCCTCTGCTTTTGCTTTCTCACTAGCTCTCCATTCTTTCACTTGTACTCTGCTCTCTTTATATTCCTCTACTGCCTTCTTTAGCCCTGTGAGCTGCCTATCTTCTTCATTCATAATCTTCTCTGGATGCTGCCTGATTTTGTTAGATATTTGTCGTTGAATATCCCTGTGTATGCTACCAGCATTGTTGATCTGTTGTGTCAATACACAATGTAACTAGGGAGGGGTAATATTAGGTGAAGAGAACTTTCTGTACCAGTGCAAGTCCAGGTTGACAGTTGATCAAGCTTAGATGTAAAAAAAGCATTAGACCTTGGTACCTGCTGAGGATAACAATCACTAGACATACTAATTACAGTATGCAACCACCAAAGTGCAAGATTAAGCAGGTTTTCAGAGAGCTAAAGAAAGGGGCAGCCTCACACAATACAGTACAAAGTGGCTAATGTTTCCATAAACCTCAATTCAGAGCTAGCCATGTATGAAGTTTATATGCATATCTGGATTCTGTCTTGCATTGTGCCACAAATGTTTTAACAATTAAAACAAATATCAATTTCTTCATTTCAACTTGCATCTGCCTTTTGAAGTGCTTCTGCCATTCTGTCAGGGGACTTCCATTCTGCTCTATTTTCCCCATGTTACAGCCCATTTCACCTTGTTGGACCTCATAGTACATCATCACACTTGGTTGTATTTGATTTCATTTTATCTTTCTGTCAACCATCTCACTTGTCTCAATCTATTGCTCCCTTATTGCACTTTGTTGCACCTCAGTATACCCTGTCTCTTTCTGATTTCTCCTGCACTATACTGTACTCTCATGTGCTCCTTGATTAGGGCTACCTATCAGCATCCTCCTCACCTCCTCACATAATCTAGAGCCTAAGATCAAGGGCATTGACAATGCATTTGAATATTTAGGTTAATCTCATATTTTATATGTCATCTATTGAAGCTGTAGAGTACAATTTTCCATCATTGGCATAGGGTGTCCTTAAACCTATGTTTTTTGGAACTCCCCCTACCAGGCAAGTGTAGCTCATACTGTAGACTTCCATAACATCAAGTAAATCTTTGTGGATCTCCCTTTGCTAGCTACATATGTGACTTAGCTGCAGCCTCTAAAAGTTGCTCTTACACTCCTCTGATTGCTTGTTTTTAAGGCCAGGATAAACTCATTGAGTTCTTGACTTACTGTATCTTTAATGCTATCAGAAATGGCCAAAACACCTGACATCTGTTTATGTCACTAGAGTAATATTCTGTCACTTGAATTGGCTTCTATCACTCCTGTTACCAGATACTGGTCTGTCAATCTTACTTTTTTTAGTATCTCCTTGCCTTTGGGCATTATGGCCTATGTCCAAATATAACTCTTTATTGCAGTGCTGAAGAAATCATCTAAACATGTAAAGAAGATCTTAACCACCTTGCAGTTTGTCACAGCTGGCTGATTGGGATTCTATATAAGCTCCCTGATTGAAGGCTTGATACCAACTGGGTCTGAGACTGTAATGGCATGTTTCTTTTAGCAGCCTTCTCTAAGACTCCAGTCAATTGTTCTTCTACATAGGCTGACTCTTCATAACCTACAATAATGGTTTTCTTGAAATTTGCATAGGCATAGGCATCTTTATACTCTGGCATAGCTAACCATTCTTCTTCTGCCTTGGCATCTGTATCTAGCCAAAGATAGTACTTCTTTAATTTTCTCTCTCTAATATGATGCTCTTGAGATAGCATCTCTATCTGTCTTGTGAAATGTGGCAGCTCTGTTAGAGTTTCATGATTGAAATGCAGCACCTCCCTGGAGTTGGGCTGTTGCATCTTTTGCTTGGACACTTGACAGTTACTTTCTTGCACTACAGTTATTACAACTCTTAAGAAAGGATACAGTCTACATCAAATATAGCCTAAAACTGTCCTAAGAATGTCTACTGTTTGGCAGCACTCAGGAAGGAGGCAGGGTTGGTAAAAGGAAAACAGCAAAGGTGGTTGCACATCAAAGCTGTCCTCTTATGACAAGTAGTCAATTATATGGCAGATCACTACTAGAAAGCTCAATAATGCTGTTTAGGCCACTGATTTTCTTGATAATATTCTTTCCTCTTCTGTCACACCCTAGACAGTGCAAAACACAGTCAGAAAACACAATCTTTGCTCTGTTGTAAAGTAGAAAGGACCTTTGTTTAAGCAGGATCATTGACAAAAACATCTCAAGTTTGCTCAGTACTATCAACACTAGACAATGGATGATTGGAAGACAGTTTTGTGGTCAGATAAAACAAAGATCAGTATGGCAGAATTACCACACAAACAGTCAAACATGGAGGAGGCAACAAATTCATGGTATGGAATGCCATGGGTTGTCATGGAGTAAGAAAGCTTACCGAGGTTCAGAGGAAGATAAATGCAGAGCAGTCCTGTGAAATTCTGAAGGATGAAGTAGTGGAAAGCTCCAAGAATTTGGAGATGGAGGAGGAACAGATTTTCAGCAAGACAATGACTCAAACACACTTCTAAGAAGGCATCTCAGTGGTTTAAAGACAACAACATCCAAATGCTTTCTTGCCCTGCCCAATTCCAGACCTCAATCCCATTGAATATTGCTAGGTTCACATAAAAAAGGAACTGAATGAATATCTGACACCACCAAAGGAAGTGCATGAGTTGTGGGAGAGAAGTATAGTAATGGAATAATATCCCTTCAGAAATATGCTAGAAGCTGATAGAAAGCATGCCAGGAAGGATTCAGTCAACATATCAAGTATTAACTGTGATTCCACATAATAGAGAGTCCAAAAACTATCCAAGTGACTGAATATTTTGTTTGATTTATTACACACCCAATTTTTAACAGAATTACATAAGCCAAGATTCATTTTCAAGCTAGGATATAGGAGTTAATGTTGTTGGTGTTGCTAATGTTGCCACTTTTTCTTAGGAAAAGTTCAAAGAAACAGTTTTTTTTTTCTGAGATTGACACAAATCATTCCATTTAACTGTTTCTAATAGTTTATACTTGGGAAAAACATATCAGAAATTATATAACATTTTTGAAAAATTTTATTAAGAAACTTAAAGGATCTACTGATGTGAGTACATAGAGTATCTCCTGAGATTCATTCTTGTTCCAGACATATACAACTAACATGCTATTGTCAGATTGCATAAAGATTACATTCTCATTCTAGATTGTGAACTACTGGTAGTTGCCTAACAGAGATGATGCTTTGAGCATCATACTGCAACAAAATGATAGATGAGAACAACGAGGACTTGTGGGTATCTTCCAAAATTAGCCTTACCATATTGCCAGCAATCAAATACTCCGTAATTGTCTTGAAATTACACTATGGTCTGGACCGAGATATCTTTCGCGATTTGAGCCTTGCGGAGCACTTGTGATCTATACTGTTGTGCTTTGCTGTCTTGTTGGGGCCCTATATTCTGGACCCGCATTAACTCTGATGGTGACTGGATAAACTCGATCTCCATTCCACTTGAAAGCACTGTACGGTCTGGCAGGAAATTCCCTCTAGAAGACATATAAAAGCGATTGTTCAAAACGGCCATGAGGGTGTTCATGTATCTTCCAAAATGTCAGATGACTATTAAACATCGCTAGAGGATTGACGTACAACTTTCCAAAAGTGTATGATCTTGAAGTTGCAAAAGATAATGAACAAGTCAACTAAACACAGGGAGAACGGAGGACTTACGGAGCTATGATAATAGTAGAATCACTCTATTCAAGGTTATGCTTTGGTCTAACAAGGTTCAAAAGGAAACCAGTGACCTACTGGAGTTGCAAATAGGCACACAACAGAGATGATGGCGACGGATGCTACATTGAGCAGTCAAGAAGGATTTCTGTAAGTGAACGTATTACTGTACCAGTCGTTGTATTCGTCTCCACCGTCAGGCGCACAATGCGTGTCAAAATATTGTTAGTTTGAACCATCTCGCCCGTTCTTGAACGTAGAAGCTGTTTGTAAAAGTAAGAATGCATATTTAGAGGTGGAGAAACAAGAGCTGTTACTATGATAGTCATGGATACTGCAATCAATGTGTCTGCAACGGCAGTCCCGATAAGACAGAGCTAGATGACACTGTCAGTTGTCGCCTAGACATGTTTCGAGAAGGAGCTCACGGAAAATTGCCATTTAAGAGTGTTAATAAGAGCCAAATTACCGAGCTCAAACTCCTGAGCAAATAAGAAGTCTGACTCAGCCGTGATGAAATCTGGAATAAGAGACTTTGGCAAAACGTACTCCAACACCAGAAGCTATTTCACCAACAAGACTAGCGATCGACACCTGTAGTAGAAACGGAAAGACGTTAGCCCACGATAAGATTGAAGAAGATTTGACGAAATAATCCATGCGACTCACAAGAAAAATTGAGGAGGGCAACCACCATGATTTGTGCAGAAGTCGTAAGCGCCAGCAGAAGAAGGTCTGTACAATGAAAGCCATCACCCCCTCCAATATGGGCGCATCAAAAGGGGAAAGAACAGGTTCAATGAGTAAATTCATATTCCCAAATCCACGTGCAAACCAGTGGAAGGCATCTGCAGCAACAAGTATTGACTGTAGGGTGTCTAGTAAGAACATTCCATAGACTGAATAATTGATGAAGTTTAGCAAATCAGATTGTATGATCAACGATCGATTGATATTTTACCCGTACCCAGTGCTTTGATTTTGATTTTGTCTTTTGAGAACCATTGATAATACACATCTGATTATCCGTCGGTTAATCATAGAGACATGCAAGAATTTGATGACTGACAAACTTGCATTAATGTAATGCCGTAAAGGAACCAGACAAGTATGACTGCAATAAGCTGCAGGAAAAACGGTAGGTATTCAATTGATCTTAGAGAGTTTGCAAACTGTATAAGGATCATACCGCTGGACCCGCTCTAAGAAGTTGATCAAGTACGTTTGAGAAAATTGTTGGAAAATTGTCTCCACTCACAAGGAAGCAATGTTAGGCGGGATTGGCGGCAGACCCGGAGCCATCTGAGATGTCGAATCCATAATTCTTCGTTGGAAAAGCGTGGCGGGGGGGATATGTCCTCCGAGAAAAATGACATTTATAAGAAAGAGAAGCAACCCAATCTTTTCAGGGCCATATTGATCAACTTGATTAAATGCCAGGTTCGGTTGCTGTATCATGATCGGCACAGCTTTCGGAGTGTTCAAGTACAAGATTGGATGAATTGTACCACGGTGTACAGCATCATGGGGTAAAGCACATCGGAGAAAGTGTCACGCGAGAAGACCTTCTAAATTAGAATGAGTTTTCCCACATTATGGCAAGGCCAATGATGAAAACGCTTTGCAAATGCATTGCTCAGCACTGGGTTCTGATATGTACAACCATTCATAACGACGAATACCTCCCCCAACCCTTCATAATATACAATGACCGTCCCTCGCCTTTTCTGGCTGACATCGCCGACCCATTCCACTGTCCCGCCTCCTCTCACCTCCAACGACTTGCCCCTTCTCAGATCCACCTGCCTACCACGCCTTCTCATATATGCCATTACGGACCCTATTTTACATCCAGATCAGATCAGAACACATCAAAATATCACAGATGTGTTGTTAAAACTATTGCCCGCACTGTTGCCATCGTCATACGTTGAAACCATGTCTGCGACTGCTACGATGACCATGCCTTCTGGCTTTTCGTAGCTGTCTGTAAACATCGAGGCTTGTTGTAGGGCATATGCGACCTACTCTCTTTTGTTGCTCGATCGTCATAGCACCTGATAAAAAAGGTCCTGGATGCAATTAACTTTCATTTGGCTGCACGTTTCTGGAGGAATCGTGATGTGGCGGCTGCACCTTTTCACGCAAAAGCAGCAATTCTTCCTGCCAACGATCTGTCCGTACCCTACTCTCACATCATTCAATCCGAAGATCTGCATGTTATTTTAGTTTTGCTTACTGTCCGTTATGTAACACTCACTGTCTCGGAGATTCTGGGAGACGACAGAAACATGATATCCGAATGACGAAGTGGATGGAAGAGGGTATCTAGGCTACCTTTGTCCGGAGTTTGGGCAAGGGAAAGGAGAAGCGCGGCTAGCTGCACGGTATTTCTCTGCGGCAACACCCTTTTCATGATCCGTGTTAGGGCAGGACCGGTCTCGGACAATCACGGGAGCTGTAGCACCGTAACAATGAGGTAGATAAACCTCAGTGGATGAATAACACTAATACTTCAATATATGTACCTGTAACAATGAGGTAGATAACTACACTGTATCAGTACAGTTAAAACATGAAAGAGCGCATAACGACTTGTACCTCAGTGGATGAATAACACTGAGTTGTGACAAGTAACGACCGAAAGAAAACATATGAAGTGACATCATCATCATTGTTGTCAACACGAGTACTCAGTCCGTGTAAAATAGACTATATTCCGTGATATTGTACCTGTTGTCAACACGAGTACTGCATATCGTAAGTAATGGTATTCGGTTCTACAAGCACTCGAGACATACCTCAGTCCGTGTAAAATAGACTGAGGTATTCCCGGGTTCCGATCCGTCACTATGTACACTCGCGCTCCCCGATTACCATAATCAGCCTACACCATCACTGTTGGGAAACATTCCACAAAGCCGCGCGGCTTAGTGGAATGTCTCCCAACATAAAGTAAACCCGACCGACCCGGATGGCCGGCGGATCGACCCCTGTGGTTGGCAATATGTCTGGCAGTGAACCAGCTGAGCAGCACACAGAAATATCGATGATGTTGAAGAAGTTTGGTGAGAAACATCACTAGCGCGCGGTTACCGACCCTGGCGATTCCAGGACAGAGGGGTGGACACCAGCCGGATGGGTCGGGTTTACTTTATGTTGGGAAACATTCCACTAAGCTGCGCAGCTTAGTGGAATGTTTCCCAACAGTCACGCCCCCACAACCTAACGTCTCAGCGCAACTCCATCCTCAACAATCATCATCAATCATCAATCATCAATCATCAATCATCAATCATCAATCATCAATCATCAATCATCAATCATCTCTATCATCATCATCAATCATCAATCAATCTCAATCTTCTATCTTCTTTCTATATATAATGGGGCGATGCGCGTGAGAATTTATGGCCAATGGAATAATGGGGCGACCAAAAGTTAGCTACAGCATTTCTGACTAAGCTGACTCAGCCATGACAAAGAAATTTCCTTTTAAAGCAACTGAATTATGTAAGGTCTGCCTTTTTCATGCTGTAGCCTCAAAACCTTTATTTTTAAAAAATCTGTGTATAGTAGGCAACTATATCCTATCATTTGGCACCAATTCCAATTTAGTGAACACTGTTTTTCATGCCTCATGTGTTTCTTGACACAATATGACCAAACTTCCCATGGTCCCAAAGTTGTGGAAGGAAGGCCACACAAAGAATGTATGTATATTGGCTTATACATTCATTGACACACATTGATGGCAGTTTATTAGTGATCCTTGAGCTATTGAATATACATCATGTAAATGATTTATATTGATTTTGGGCTATAAAATGCTGAAACAGTGATCTTTCAGGCAACCTTCCACTGGAAATCAACTACCTACTACTCCTGACAGCTAAAGGAGACAGACTAGAAGTCATAGGAGACTTCAACAATTACAAATGACTGATCCTGATGATTGTTGTGCAAACAGAAGATCTGGAGAACAGATCAATACTGTGGTTATACCATCACTTTACTTTGGACCTGGAGAAAACATGGGAACTGAATAGATGAGACCTGCAGTTAATAATCAAGCTATAGCCAGTGCTTCTAGCTCTACAGGAAGGCCTATTAGACAGCCTCTTGCTGTTGATGATCCATCTTTATATATAATGGGGCAACATGTGTGAGAATTTGATCGCTCTATAATGGTGCGACCAAAAGTTAGCTACACCATTTCTGACTAAGCTGACTCAGCAATGACAAAGAAATTTCCTTTTAAAGTAATGGATTTCCTTTTATAGTAACTGCATTATGTAAGGTCTGCCTGTTTTCATGCTCTAGCCTCAAAACCTTTATTTTTAAAAAATCTGTGTATAGTAGGCAACTATATCCTATCATTTGGCACCAATTCCAATTTAGTGGACACTGTTTTTCATGCCTCATGTGTTTCTTGATACAACATGACCAAATTTCCCACAGTCCCAAAGTTGTGGAAGGAAGGCTACACAAAGAATGTATGTATATTGACTTATACATTCATTGACACACATTGATGGCAGTTTATTAGTGATCCTTGAGCTATTGAATATACATCATGTAAATGATTTATATTGATTTTGGGCTATAAAATGCTGAAACAGTGATCTTTCAGGCAACCTTCCACTGGAAATCAACAACCTACTACTCCTGACAGCCAAAGGAGACAGACTGGAAGTCATAGGAGACTTTAACAATTACAAATGACTGATCCTGATGATTGTCATGCAAACAGAAGAGCTGTGGAACTGATGAAATAAGACCTGGAAGTAATCATCAAGCTATATGGCCAGTGCTTCTAGCTCTATGGGAAGGCCTATTAAGCAGCCTCTTGCTGCTGATCATTCACTTTCTATAGTCATTCCTGAAACTCATTTGCCTGAAGAATGGGATGCTCCATTACCAAATTCTGTGCTTAGAATGGTGCCACCACTACTTCTTTCTAGAGACCTAGAATAGTGACACCTCTACCTGCTCCTGTACAGGAGCCTAGAATAATGCCACCTTTGCCTGTTCAGCCAGCTGTAGCCATTCCTGAAACTGTTTTGCCTGAGGGATGGAATGCTCCATTACAAAATCCTGTTCTTAGAATGGTGCCATTTCTCTCTTCTTCTGCACTTCGGAAACAAAATTCCATGCAGCTACCTTTACCTGTTCTTAATGCTGGAAATCTTCTCACTGCATTAGAAGAGCAACAGAGACTCAGAAATATGGCTAGGGCTGAGGAGCAGGAAAGGCAACAGGCACAAAGAGTGTTACAAGAGCAACAAAGACTTAGAAATCTTGCTATGGCTGAGGAGCAGGAAAGGCAGCAAGCTCAAAAAGTATTAGAGGAGCAACAGAGGCTTAGAGATCTTGCTATAGCTGAGGAGCAGAAGAGGCAAGATAGGAGACTTTTTGAGGAGCAACAGAGGCTTAGAGATCTTGCTATAGCTGAAGAGCAGGAAAGGCAACAGGCTCAGAGACTATTAGAAGAACAACAAAGATGGCAAGAAAGGGAAAGACTGGAACAGGAGGTCTGTCATATTCAACTTTGAGGTTGATCTACTTGAACTAATAAAGTTTAAAGCATGTGGACCTCATCTATTCATTTGTGCAGAATGATTACAAAAAGCAATGCTGCTTAAACAAATTGCTTTACAAAGTCTACAAGTTTTGTAGTATCATGTTTTCAGTAATACAAAATAGCTTTAAGTTTGTCATTCATGATCTTACCACAACCATGTCTATCAAATACTACCTACTACCCATTGACACTATCCTCACTCTGTTACAAGCCTGATAGCCTGAGATCAATGTGCTTTATGGAGGACTACTATTTTGGGGTCAATCTCTTGTTTCTGATGTTTCTTCTAGAAGACAAAGGTGTAATTTTGCAGTCCTGGCTATGGGAATCCTTAGACTTCTTCACTTTGAATTTCCTTCTGCCAGGTGAGTAGCTAGTACCCTATTATTAAATAATCATTGAATAGATTCTTTGTATCTCCTTCTCCCAGCTATGTGACCTGAGCTATAGTCTCAATATTCCTGATAAGCATGTTCCAACCACCCTCAACATACTACAATGTGCTAAGGGCAAGAGCATGGTGAAGATAGACAAGCTTGCATGATGTTTGAAATAAGCCAGTCAAACTTTAAACTTTATGATGTGGGCTGATAGACAGAATCTGTAGTAGCTATGCACTTCTCAGCACTTGTAACACCATGTGCTCTGCTTCTTTTGTACAAGCATAACTACACACCTGGCAGAGCAAGATACAAAGAGAACAAGTCTAAGGAATCCTTATGCCAGAGGAAATGCTTCTGAGGGTTCAGAAGCATGGGAAGCAACTGTACAGTACACATAAGCGACAGAAAAACCAAAAGGGAAAAACATTGCAAATGATCCAAAACTCTGGAAGTTGCCAGGACTTCGCATCAGAACCCAGAAGCAAATGATGTAAGTGATGTCAGATGACATCACAGAGTGATTGGAGGTCTGGAGGCAAACTGGAGCTGATGGCATCAGTGGAACAATCAAACTCTGAAAGCAAATTGAAGAAAATGGAAAATGGAAGCAAATGGGGAGTCCCCTGACATCACCCCCCTCTCTAGAATGTGGTGTTCCAACACACTGTATAGAAAAAATTCTAGATGGCTGCATCAACTGGTGAGATGGAGTAGACTCCTTGGATAGCTGTAAGGGGATGATCGCATTCCATGGTCTCCGATTCTAGTTCTGGCTTAGTCATACATATTACATTTCTCTAGTTTACAGACTGACCGCCGGGGCCCGGCCCTTGCTCCCTCCCATCACCATTAGTTGGCCTGTATGAGTCATCAGACCTTTATTCTTCTTTTGATGTATTGATTGATAATTGTCACTTACATACTGGGGCCTGCTTATTACATAGCATTAGTCATAGCACAGCCACTGATGTAGTATATATAGCTGATCTGCAGGATAGCATATCCTCAGATCAATCAATAGCAGTGTCTTCAGGCCTATCCATTGACTAACTGTCTGCTCCTTAGTATCGTCCTCTCTTGCTTGCACTGTCTCTTGTGTGTTCTGCTTGCCTTGTTGCCGCTGCTTGTTAGCTTCACCATTTGCTCGCTGCTGCCCTTGCTCATCACAACCCCTGAGTTTGGCCTCGCATTGTGTGGAATATCCCACAATCCGAGATCCCCTTACAGGTTGATCAATCTCCTAGTTGCCTGCCTCTTTAGCCTGCAACCCCCACCCTATCTCCTACCTAGTTTGGATTCACCCAGCTAGTTCATTGGTGTCCTCCTATGTCATCTTGATTGTTGGACCCCCCTATTCCGTTTAACCCTGTCCCGCCTTCTGGTAGTGCCGCACTGGACCGCCGATTGGTATTCTACTATGCAGCAGTTACAGCTGTCTCTCTCTGCCATTGAGCACAGGCTAGCAGCATTGGAATCTGGGCATGTTGTTGCAGGTGCTCAAACCACTGAAGAGTGAAGTACAGTGCCCCTGACATCTTCTGCTTGTCCTTCCCCAGTCTCAATGAAAAAATCCACTACCATGCCCCCCTCTCGTATCCCCCAACAGGTAGCGCACTCTAACCCTAATGCTCCCCTGGCCATCCCCCAAGCTTGGGACTTGCCCTCTACAGATGGAAAGACTCCTCGTTACAAATGCGCACTTGAGCTTCCTGACTCTCTTGTTGCCCACATTATCGGTCATCAGGGGCGGGGCCTTAAGCAAGCCCATGACATCTCTGGCTCTCGGCTGGCCGCCTTTTTGGTTGGTCCAGCTGGGAACAGTGGTTGCCGGTTTGTCACTATCAGGGGCACTGATCAGCAGATTGATGAGGCTCTTTTGGTCTTTGGAAAGTGTATCGCCAAGCGGCATATATGCATACCTCATAAGCAGCGCACAGGCAATGCTGCGCTGGCAGTTGCTGTGCCGTCCCCCTCCCAGGACAATGAAAAGTCCACCCCTAAACCTCCTACTCAACACCCATGACCCCCTCCTCCTCCTAGGTTGCCTTCTCCAGATTTCTCAGACTTTGATCCGACACCAGAGCCTGTTGCTACCGCAGCACCAACTCCTGCTGCTGCCCCCTCTACCCAGACCTCCGTGTCTCCTACTCTACAGATTCTGATGTCGGTTGTGCTGCCAACGCCAGCTGATATTCTGGCCTCCCCTACTCTGGCCCCTGATGGGTCACCCATGATAATCTCCTATGCCACTGGGCATTATGCCTTGATGGACTCTCGTGCCTCAGCTTCTGGCCGAGGAGCTGGGGGTGCCCCTCGTGGTGCTCCTGGTGAAACTGCTTGTCGCTCCCGCCCTTATCATGGAAGGTAGACATTGTTCATCAGGTCAATGAACCTTGAGGGGGGGTGATGTAAGGGGATGATCGCATTCCACGGTCTCCAATTCTGGTTCCAGCTTAGTCATACATATTACATTTCTCTAGTTTACAGACTGACTGCTGGGGCCCGGCCCCTGCTTCCTCCCATCACCATTAGTCGGCCTGTATGAGTCATCAGACCTTTATTCTCCTTTTGATGTATTGATTGATAATTGTCACTTACATACTGGGGCCCCCTTATTACATAGCATTAGTCATAGCACAGCCACCAATGTAGTATATATAGCTGATATGCAGGATAGCATATCCTCAGATCGATCAATAGCAGTGTCTTCAGGCCTATCCATTGACCGACTGTCTGCTCCTTAGTGTTGTCCTCTCTTGCTTGTGCTGTCTCTTGTGTGTTCCACTTGCCTTGTTGCTGCTGCTTGTTAGCTTCACTGTTTGCTCGCCACCACCCTTGCTTGCCACGACCCCTGAGTTTGGCCTTGCATTGTGCGGAGTATCCCACAATCTGAGATCCCCTTACAATAGCCTTTGGTGCTTTGGGATGTCACTGGTAGAAGTCCCAGACTAGTCTCCAGTGCACAAATGTTCTCTTGCAGTTTTCCAAGACACATTTTCTAGACCATAACCCTTCCATTTTACCTTGAACCGCAATTTTTGCCTGAACAGGCAATTGTCCAGTATTTCCTCTACCTCTGCTTGGGCCACAGCATCCTCCTGTATGCCCTGCTAGTTCCCTTGATGGATCTCCTTGAAGATGTTTGCTTCATCCCCTTGGATTGCCATGCCTTCCAGAGCAAAATGGCAAAGAGCTTGGGTTTAAGGAGGACAATGTTATCATTATTGCCTGCCCCCATCCCATGGTCTGCTCACAGAGAGAACACATCTGGCTTGCCCATACTTGTGAGAGGACACTCACAATGTGGGATACTCCTCACAAGGCAAGGCTGAACTCAGGGGTCAAGACAAGCGAGTGCAGTGGCAAGCGAGCCCATAATGGCCAACCTGGCAGCGGCAACAAGCAGGAGGATGCAAAGAGAGAGACAAGCAAGCGAAGACCACACTATGGAGCTCACAGTCGTTCTTAATGTATAGGCCCGAAAGAACTGCTATTGCTAGGAGTGGGGATACTTCGTATCCCACTCCTACCTATATACTACATCGGTAATACCTATTACTACAATACTTTGACTAATAGGCCCGGTCTGTAATAAGCTACATAACATAAGCACATATCAGCATGAGTAAGCCAGCCAATGGCATAATGCCCACCGGGAAGAGCATCCGGAGACTGACTAATAGTGTGGGTCCAAGGGCAACCAGCTGACCCATAAGGTGAGGCGCCAAGATGGGAATGGTGTAGGAAAGGTAGAGCGGCCCTGGGAGACCAGCTTAGAGAGATGCCGGGGTCTGGAGGCTAAGCTCAGATAGGGTTGGACACAACTGTGGCAATGTTACTGTCAACAAGTCGGAGGTCCCCTTACAGTACTTGAGGTTCTTGTGGTTGGTCCAAACTTTGAACTTGTGCCTAGTGCCCTTAAGGAAATGCCACCACTCTTCAAAGGAGTGGACAATGGCAAGCATCTCCTTGTCATGGATCTCATAATTCCATTCTCACTGCAGGAATTGGGCGATTTTTTGGGAAGAAAAACCCATTAGAAAGATGTCAAATAATTTCTAATTAGTGTCAGGTTCCGCCGACAATGGGGGCTCAGCTACACTGGCGAGTCCTTACTAGGTGAGCTCGGGAGGCCAAGTACAGGTCCGGGGCTTCTTGGGAGC
>QGOB01001507.1:0-40180 GCA_003313055.1 Termitomyces sp. MG145
GGAGCAAATCCTATGCGAGGTAGTCCCCCCCAAGTATCATGAGTTTGCCAATGTCTTCTCCAAAGGTAGTGCCAAGGAACTTCCCCCCCACCAATCATACAACCACACAATCGACCTCAAAGAAGGCACCTCCCACCTGTTTGGCAAGGTCTACAACATGTCCCAAGTAGAGCTCCACACCCTCAAGGACTACCTCGACAAGATGCTTGGCAAGGGATTCATCTGCCCCTTGAACTCTGCTGCCAGGGCACCTGTGCTATTCGCAAAGAAGAAGGACGGCTCCCTCCAGCTCTGCGTCAACTACTGGGGACTCAACAAAGTCACCAAAAAGAACTGGTATCCCCTCCCCCTCATTAGTGACCTTGTCGACCGTCTCCGCAGTGCCAAAATCTACACCAAAATAGACCTTCAGTCAGGCTACAACAACATGCACATAGCTCTGGGGCACAAGTGGAAGACCACCTTCCGCACCTGCTACAGACTCTTCAAATACCACCTTCCAATACTTCATGAACAACATCTTCCATGACATGAGCGATGTCTTCATGATTGTGTACCGCGACAATATTCTCATCTATTCTGATTCCCTTGACAACCACTGGGAGCATATGTGCCAGGTCCTGGAATGCCTTTGGAGATACCACCTCCATGCCAAACCAGAGAAGTGCACCTTCCATGTCATGGAGGTAGAATATCTGGGTGTAATAGTCTCCCCGGACAGAGTGTGCATGGACCTGGTCAAGATCCAGGCTATCCTCAACTGGTCCCCTCCCGAGAATGTCAAGGAGGTACAATCCTTCCTGGGCTTTGCCAACTTCTACTGCCGGTTCATCAATAATTACTCTGGCATCACAAAACCCCTCAACCGGCTCACCTGGATGGACACTCCGTGGAATTGGAATTGGGACAGTAAGTGCCAGAGCATATTTGAACTCCTCAAATCCGTCTTCACCTCGACCCCAATCCTCCGGCACTATGACCCCTCCCTCCCCATTGTCTTAGAGTGCGATGCCTCCGACTATGCCATCGCCAGCATCCTCTCGCAGATGGACCCCGGTAGCAGCGAGCTCCGCCCTGTTGCCTTCTACACGGGCTCAATGATCCTGGCAGAGCTCAACTACGACATCTACGACAAGGAGCTGCTTGCCATAGTTGAGGCCTTCAAACAATGGCAGGCCTACCTTGAAGAGGCAGCCCACTGCATCCAAGTCTACTCTGATCATAATAACCTCCAGTACTTCACAACCACAAAACAACTCAGCTGCCACCAAGCTTGCTGGTCAGAAACCCTCACAGAGTATGACTTCACCATCCACTACTGCCCCAGTCGCCTTGGAGCCAAACCTGATGCCCTCACTCGATACCCAGACGTCTACCCAAAAAAGTCATTCGAGGCGGAGTGGAACTCCTTCAACCATCGAGTTGTCATCCCTCCAGAGCACCTCCACGCTGTGCTGATCATGAACAAAGAAGGGATCCTACACCAAATCTGCAATGCACCTCCAGACCACTTCTTCACTCAGCACAACCCCCAGAATGCCCTGGAAGGAGCCCTGCCAACCCCATCAACCTTCACCCTATCCCCTGACAACTCCCTCCTCCTCCAAGATGGCTGCATCTACGCCCCAGACCACAAAAAGATATGCCTCAACATCCTCTGACAACACCACAACCATAAGCTGTGGGGACACCCGGGAATCTGTAAGACTGTTCAGCTCATCTCCCAGACTTACTTCTGGCCTGGACTCAAATGTGATGTCACCTGGTATGTCCGAGCCTGCTAGTCTTGCCTCTGGGCCAAAGTCCCCCTCACCACCCTTATGGTCTCCTTAAACTCCTCCCCATTGGTCACCGCTCCTGGTCCTCCATCTCCCTAGATCACATTGTCAAGCTCCCTGACTCCGACGGCTTTGATGCCATCCTCGTGGTAGTCTGCTGCCTCACAAAACAAGCCATCTTCATCGCGTGCCACACCACCAACAATGCCCCAGAGTTCGCCCGGATCTTCCTCAAACATGTGTTCTCCAAGCACAGGCTCCCTGATGACATCATCTCCAACCATGGCTCCCTCTTCATCTCCTGGTTCTGGCAGTCTTTGTGTAAGGCCCTGGAAATCAAAACCAATCTATCCAATGCCTACCACCCAGAGACTGATGGACAGACCAAACACGTGAACCAGACCCTGGAGCAGTACCTCCACCTCTACGTCAACTACCAGCAGGACAACTGGTGGCACGACTTGCCCCTGGCTGAGTTCACGTATAACAACACCCCCCACTCCGCCACCAGAGTTTCCCCCTTCTACACCAACAAGGGCTACCACCCCTGGCTCACCCTCTCCCTCAACAATATACCCTCACACATTGCCCACAAAGTTGCACAAGATCTCCGGTCCCTCCACGAATTCCTCTGGGAAGAAATCAACACTGCCAACAAAGCCTACACCAAACATGCTGACTTCCGCTGCAAACCCACCCCCAACTGGTCCCCCAGAACTCTCGTATGGCTTGACCAATGCAACATCAAAACCCGCCGACCCTCCCCAAAACTTGACCACAAGCACTTCAGCCCCTTCAAGATCCTCTGGAAAGTCTCGATGCATGCCTACTGACTCAATCTACCCCTGACCCTCAAAGGACTCCACCTGGTATTCCATGTCTGCCTCCTTGAAGAATACGCCCCAAACCCCTTCCCTGGCCAGCGACCCAAACAACCTCTGCCAATTGAACTTGAAGGTGACGACCAATACAAAGTCGATCAAATCCTCGACTTCCAGCAAGTCTGCAACCGGATCCTTTACCTCATGCATTGGAAAGGTTACAGCCCTGAGGACAACACTTGGGAACCCTGCAAGAACCTCTCTGGAGCTCCTCTGGTGCTCCAGGACTTCCACTGGTGGTACCCCAGCAAGCCTCAGGACCCCCGGGACTAGAACTCACAGACAGCAGTAGTGGGCCTAACCCCTGCCTCTGGATTCACTAGGGATTCAACTCCTGTAAGTAGCCCTATGTGTTCTTTGCTCTCTCCCCATAAAACTTACTAAAACTGCACCTAACAAAAGGAAATATATTCCAGACCAACCACAAAAAAAAGGGAGAAGACAATGGTGATACATATTTACAGGAACTAGAATTACAATATAGGACACAGACACCTGGAGACAAGACGGACAAGAAACTCCACCCCTGCCACTCACTCGACCTCTTCCCCAGTGCTCCAATCCTCCTCTGGCAGCTACCTCCTCGACCAGCATTGCCACCTCCAGTTGCGCCAACACCGTTGCCAAATGATCCTCTTGCCAGGGCAGGGGCTCACCGGCATCCACCACAACCTCCAACCAAGTCCCTGGGGCCACTGCATTCTACCTGCAATGCCCTGCCAACACCCGATCCAGCTGTGCCATACCATGCTTGACCTCCAGTGGCAATGCCAAATGTAGGCAGGACAGGCCCTCCTGCAAGGACGCGAAGGCTGCCAATGACGCATCCAGCAGGAGCCAGTGCTCCTGCCCCCAACCTAAACCGTCCAAGTTAGCCATGAGATGATCTGGACAGTGATACGACTCAGTCAGCGCTGGCTGCCCGACACTGACAAGTTAAACCAAGCACATGACCTCAGCACATGACCACTACCAACCGACTGCTAACAACACCAACTGTTACCGACATTTCCCTTAATGCCCTGGCCAACCTTTGACAATCCAGCCCCTTCTCTATGGCCCCCAACTGGCAGCCGATGATTGATTGTAAAATTATTTTCATTTACTATTTTCCTTTCTTGATCTACTTACAATTTTCATTGTATTACTTACAATTTTCCCATTCAATAGCAGCCCCTGACATGCATTATCACATGCAACCGCTACACTTACTATCTTTTACTGGTTTCCCCTTTTATCACCTTACATACCTATAAATACTGCCCTGTCAGTAGCTAAAGATCATCGAATCATACCAGAGTCTAGTCCCTGCTTCAGACTATGCTTAAGATCTCGTTCACGCTCTTGCTTGGTTAATGGCTGATTTGGGTTTACCCAGTCCAGTCTCCTTCGCTCCTTGCGCTCAGCCCAACAGTATTGTTGGACGAGCACTCGCCGCTTAGCCTGACAGTATTGTTGGACTAGCACATGTCACCTTTGTTAAGCACCATATGGGTGCCCTTGCTTCGCCTTTGTTAAGCACTATACAGGTGCCCTTGCTTCGCCTTCATTAATGCTAGCGCTTATGGCTAGCGACTTGTATATTTCCGTTAACTCCTCTCCTATTCCTTAACGACCTTCTGGGTCTTTGACAGATCTCTCACCTAGTGACAATTTGGCACAGACACTAGCGGCCGCACCGTTATATCTTACCGGTCTATCACATTTCCTTACTGACTCCAACCTCACATCTTACCAGGTTTCTGGGACTTTGCTTGACTCCTCTCACACACACGTAATGCTACTACTTGCTAGCTATCCCTATCTAGCTGGTCTTGTTGGTTGTTTCCTGCACGGCAGCTAGGCGGCAAGTCAGCGCATCATTTTGGAGCCCACCACGAGGGGTTCTATAGCAAAATTCCACCAGAAACTTGCCTTCAGGCTAAAAACCACTTATGTCTCAAATCCATGCTACCAGTTATTCCTTTTGACATTCCCCCTCCATCGCCATTATCACCTTTAACGCCTCCGCCTCGTAACCTCAAAGAGGAACTCGCTACCACTAGGGAACTTCTTGATGTTACCAAAATCCTAGAGAACTTCCCAGGCCATCACATTGACAACTTCCTCAATGCACCGCTACTGCCATTATCCCCAGACCCCTATTCCCCAGTTCAGTCCTCTACACCCTTACCAACACCCGTTAACCCTACCGCCATGGGTGACGCACGTCTCTCCCACCATATGCCACCTCGCAACGACTCCACCACACCTAAATGGGACAAGAGTTACCCCCAAGAGCTTGCCCAGTATTTCCGTGAGCTCGAATATCTCTTAGCGGACTGCACCTTTAACAACAATAATCAGAAAAAGGAATACGCCACTCAGTACATATTGTATGACACCATGGAGACCTGGCTTGGCTTGCCAGAGTTTAGCAACCATAACTATGCTGAGTGGAAGATAGCAGTCTTTTGCTTATATCCTGGCGCCAAGGAATCTGCCCATTACACTCTTCAGGATCTCAAGCAACTCATAAACCAGACTTTCTTGACCGGTATCTCTACTCTTGGACACTTCTCGGACTACTATAGGGACTTCCAGCACCTGGTGTGTTGGCTCCTGGCCAAAGGAAAGATCTACCAAAATGAGGAACGCTGTCTGTTCCAGCAAGGTATACCGACTTTGTTATGGTCCAAACTCGTTCGCTGTCTTGAAATTACCCTTCCCAACCATCACTCGGAGGACCCCTATGAGGTAGAACAAGTCTTTGAAGCTGCCAAATGTGTTCTGAAGGGTACTGACACTGCCATGACTTCAAAGAAACTGACAACCACTAATGCTAAGACTCCCACCGTTAACACCACCGCCGCCGTACTGACCACTATTGTTAAAAAGGAACCTCTCTACATCGCTGCCGCCGCTATCATTAACGCTCTCACATGTATGGAGGAAAAGATGGCTGCATTGACTGCTGGTAACAGTTCTCAGTCCCGCGCCTCTTGACCTCCTAGCGACAGTTGCCACTTCTGCGGTGAAACCAGTCACACAATGGTACGAGGCAATTGTGTTAAGCTGGAAAGCTTCATCAGTCAAGGTAAAATCCGTCGGAACCACAAAGGCAAGGTTGTCTTACCGTCTGGCACCATGATCCCTAATTATGTTGGCAAACGGCTCTACATGGAACGCATCGACGAATGGCACAGGCTTAATCCAAACCAGATTCTTACCGGCCAACTCAGCTCTAATGCTAACCCTGACGTGGAACAACTCCAAGGCATGTCACAGACATTCATTCACGAGGTCTTGCAACTGGAAACTGCTAGCCCAGGAACATTATCCAGGGAAGAACATGTTGCTGCTTGTAGAATGGAAACTCTATGCTTTACGCCGCCCAGCAGAAGTCTTTGACGGTATTGAGATCCCTCGCGCCAAGGGATATTGACCAGTTCCCCCTAAAGCCACTAACAACTCTGCTGCTACCAGTTCTCCCGCTGTTAACAAAAGAACCGTTCCCACCAGCTCTTCTGCCAGGCCTCCTGCCACTAATAAACGCTCCTTCCCAGCCGCTAACAAACATCCTGCCACTGCCTCCACTACCAGTACCGCTAAAGCCCCTGAGCTGCCAGTTGTTAACCACATTCCCATGGTCAATCCCCCAGCTCAGCCTTATTCTGGTATCTCATCTCGCTATCAGCCTCCAACCAATCAAAACTTTGGTGCTCCTGACAAATGCTCTGACACTGCTTACCGGAGTATGGCCTCCATCTATGATATCAAACAGTCCAAACAGATATTTGACTGGGTTCTTCAGACCAAGCTTACCGTCTCTGTTGGCGAACTCTGCTCCCTCTCTAACAACATCTGGAACCAGTTCAGAAATGCCGTTACACCTAAATGAACCATGCCTCCTAACATCACCGCCTTCCCAGAATCCGCCGATATTGTTGACAATGCTCTACCCTTCTTTTCCCTGAACAACACTCCCGCTACCAACCCTCCACTTTCCAATGCCGCCAGAGCCCAAGTCACTTTGATCGACCCGGTGGAAGCATATATCAAGTCACTACCACCTGGTGAGGAGCTGGTTACGTTAACGGTTGCTCAGGAATCTCAGTCTATCTGGTCCATCATGCTCTTGGTCGATAACCACATGGAAATCAAATATATAGTGGATAGCAGCTCCCAGATCATCTCCATGTCTGCTGAAGTCGCTAACTATCTTGGCATCTCCTACAACCCCAGCATCATCCTGAACATGCAGAGCACTAACAGTACTATGGACAAATTGCTCGGTCTAGCTCATAACATCCCTTGCACTATTGGCGGTATCACCCTGTACCTCCAGATCCACATCCTACACTCCCCTGCTTACAATATCTTGCTCGGTTGCCCATTCAATGTCTTAACCAAGAGTACCATCAACACACTTAGCAAAACAGAAACCATGATCACAATGATGGACCCCAATACCGGCCTTCATCACACCATCCCTATGTTTCCCCACGGTCAGCACAAGCAACAAAGGGTTCAGCCCAAATATAGCGCTGGACCGCCCCGTTGCTTTCACCACCACCCCCATGGTTAGCGACTTTGAGGAAGACTTAGTGGTCATCCTTGACTATGACCACCAAAAAGCACTCTGTTATAGTGCAATCACATACCCCGCTCAATTCCAAAATATTAGAAAACCCAAAAACAGTTTCCAACAATCTCTCTCTTGCCTATCTATATGCATTAGATCAAGGAACTGTTTCAGCTCCTCAACTGGTGGGAACATGTTTGACAGCGATAGCGACTCCAAGTGGCAACCAGATCGCTTTACAAGCCCCTTGAAACCAATAGATCTTGTTTTTTCATCAGGATGTATTGTTGAAGCATCTCTTGTCAACGAAAGAGTTCTCAAGGCTGGACATTTGATCGAATCGAGGAAAGGTTCTGAAAGTTGGAATGTGGTTGAGATACAAAGGGTCTCGAGCCTTGTCGCCTGGACAACTCGTTGGCTCAAAATTGGGTGTTCCATAGATTCCAAATTTCCAGAAAGAAGAACAGATAGCGATTCCAGACAGTTGCTATTCTCAAGGACGGTCAGGCAATCTTCTTCACTGATGGCAATGTCAAAATGAAGCATTAGGATGGCTTTCCAGACATGAGGTTCGGGTGCTCGTTGCACGGGGACCGGGAGAACGGATGATGGCCCGATATTCGGTGGTATGCTGTCACTGTGACCTGAGTGAATTTCAGGAACCTTGGAGTCAGGTTTGTGGGCGCCACCGTGACGTGATCGACCAAAGCCACCCTTAAATCTGACACCTGTACCTTTGATTATTTTCTTGATTATGGAGTACATCGCTAAGGCTTCAAGTCAGCTGGATATTCACGGTCATGATCGTACTGACCTTCAAGTTTCAGAAAATGTGATGCAATATGATATCGTATAGGAACGAAACACGAGCTTTTAAACGTCAAGCATGGCAACCGTCATCATTGCAAGGGTAAGATGTCTTGTTGGGAAAAGCTATCGCTTGGGACAGAACAAAGCCAGTGGAAACCAGAACAAGCCATGATACTGGTTTCTTGTATGTTGTGGAAAGTGACTTCGCATGGTGTCCTTGTATCCTTTCATCGGATATGTTTGTAATCTGCACTGCCCGAGGCACAAAACAAGAGACCACTTTACAGAAAGGTGAATAGGGATCAAAAGTCAACAAGGACAGCCGGCCAAAGGCATTATTATATGGTTTTCCTTTATGTTGAGAGTGCCATTCTCCAAGAAAAGAGCAAGAGAGATCCGATTTCCGGTTTTAATGGTACTTCAAGCCCTGACAGAGTATCGCGCCACCAGAACCCACCATATGCCACTTATTTATTAATATCTTACATATTTATCTGAACACTGGTAGTGAGTGTTATGATCTCCTCCTATTCAAGCTAGAAGTATGTCTCGTCAGAACGACATCATTTCGGAAGTATATCCATCAAGCATTCACGTCTAAATCCGAGACTGACGATGTTGTCATGCACAACAAAATTGACACGGTGAGACTTATGGACCAAGGACGTCGGCGCTGTGTATCAAAGCCGCCTCGGTCATGTTGAGGTAACGCTATATCTAGAAAGTCCTGACCCATACATCGTGCAATCAAGTCTAAGAGGCTATCAAAGGAAATGTGCAAAGTCGAGATTGCTATCGTTCTGCCAGAGAAGACAGCAATATTCAGAGTCTCGGTGAGTGAGCGCGCACAGGGGTATAGCGAGTCTGGAAATTGTCAGAATAACCCAGAACTCAGATTGCGGATAAAACAAGACAAACCATTTCAATCTCTTTCCTCTCGTATCCACACTTCTCGTAGAAGGCTAAAGCGAAAATCGCCAATCACACAATCAAGAGCAGTAGAATAAAATAGAGAACTCACGTATGTTCTTGTCGCTGCAGTTCAAAATCGTCTTGTAAGCGCCGCTATTCTCACTGATATATGTCAACGCCTGAATGATCCTCAAGCCCAACTTCTTCCCCTGCTGCCTCTCATCGACCGCGATATCTTCGATGTGTCCAACACAGCTGATTCCGCGCTGAAACTTGCGCTCGAGGAACACGGTGCCTATGCCAACAGTCTGATCTGACGCCTTGTCGACGATGACCACGGTGTAGTATGTCCCTGAGTCGCGCATGAAATTGAAGTGGGCGCGCCAGGCTTCTTCGCCCATGTCAAGTGCTGAAGTAAGCACTGAGAGCACTTGGAGGTGACCGCGCCGGTAGTCGGTTGATGCAAAAAGGCGAATCTGTGCAGAGAATATGGTTAATGGGTGACTCACTGTGAATGATAATGACATTAAGTACGTAGATAGATGTCAGGATGCAGAGCGTCCTTGACCTTGGGAGAGATGAGGTTAGGAGAGAATAAGAGGTCAAGGGCTTCGTCAAGAGTGAACGAAGTGGATATGGCAGGAGACATCATGGTATTTAAGGAGTGTTTCGTATGGCTGCCACGGCAGGCAACCGCGCAGCGGGGCAAGGAGAATATATGCAAGAGATTCTAGATCATCACGGCGAGTCAGTTCTGTCAGAGATGATCAGATGGTCTCAGAACTCGGATGGGTCAAGTACACCACGAAGGCCTGAATGAGAGTTAGGACTGGCCCATCCCAAAGTTCCCACATAGTAACCGTCGCCGCTTCTTTTAATTTCAGATGGATCAATGAGCCGTGCTATTCCGAAATCAACAATTTTCAGCTGGTCAGGGTTATCCAGAGAGAGTAAAATGTTGCTGGGTTTCATGTCTCGGTGGTCAATTCCAAGCTTGTGAATGTATAAGAGTGATGACAACTAGTAAAAAGCATTTAGTGAAGGAGAACAGATGAGTCAAAGCTCGTACCATTTGATCAGCGACCTTTAAAACAGTACTGAGTGAAAAGCTGTTACGGTAGCCCCGAAGGTCTCCTAGGCTGGGTCCTAACAGCTCCAAAGCGAGAAATTCAAAGTGTTCTTGCCGGCCATACGCATAAAACTCCGGGATTGCTGGGTGTCCTTGCAGGTCGCGTAAAATACAGGCTTCATACTCAATCAAGGGCCACTTCAGCCGAAGAGAAGCCCATCATTGTTTTAACGCAATAACTTCTGCCCTTTCAATGTCGGTTGTCGTTGCTCGCCAAACATATCCCTGCAGCTCTCATTCAAATTTGTAGCCCTTTTCGAGGTGGACTTCAAACTCACGGTTGCCCCCGATCCAACTTTGGATAGTTTCTTAATCTTAATTGTGATACGATCCATGTTCCGTGCATCGATAAACGCTTGGGGCAACCGTTTCAAGAGGTGTTGAATCGGTCGATCATGAACATCGAATGTTCCGCTTTTTTCCGCATGAATAATTTACAATAATAAGTAAAGTAAATCATTCCTCTAAATTAAAGTATGACAGAACATTATTAATGTCATATGTATGATTAATTTACAATAATAATTGAAATACATCTGTTGTATAAAAAAAAAATGCTGAAAACTGTAAGAAAAAGCATGAAGAACAATAGATGCAAGCACTACCTCACCTTGATGTCACCAATGAACCTAAAAATTAAATACGAAAGTGCTAGCAGCAGTCACAGAACATTATTAATGTCATATGTATGAATAATTTACAATAATAATCAAAATGCATCAGAGGCACCCTTGTTGTAGGAGACAAACATAAGCAGCAGGAAATTCGCTTTCTTCTGGATGGTGGTGTATATTTAACGAGGTACTGATCCATGGTATCACACCCTGATTTTCAAACGTGTAGATATGGGCCGTTGCGCACCAAAGGTCAGGCATACGTGGGTATGTATGTACTGTTTCGAGATCAGGTCGCATCAAATGATTGAATGAGCTAGCTATTATAGATACTCCCAAGTTAAACTCAAAAATCGCGAGAAAGAGTATCTACGTCGGTGAGCGGAGAGGAAAGGAGCGCACCCAGGCGAAAGAAATAGATATTACGACTATCCTTCAACCACCCCGACGGCCGAACTGTCGCCTTCCTTCATTAGTCTACGGCTCTTCAAGAGCACGTCCTTCCTCAGCCGCCTCCTTCCTTCATCAATGCTCTCCATATGCGCCAATGCTCGGTCCTCAGGCATCCTCGCAAGCTGTGTCTTGCTACGCATACGTGGACGACGCTCTACATACCACTCCCAAGCAAAACGCACGACTTCACCATCAGCATCGTACGGCGTCGGAATCTCAGAGTACCCCGGACGCGCTGTTGGATGCCGCACGTATATAGCGGAACACGTCGCAAAGTTTGGTTCGATGTAGGCGGGGATGAAGAGCCATGGCGAGGCAAAATGGGGGAGATAGAAGGGTGTGAGGTCGTATTTAGGTTTTGGGCTTTCCTCGACGGGAGAAGATTCTGGTTCTGCTTCCTTACCAAGGGCCTCGTTAATGGCAGCCAATTCAGCGGGAGTGGGTGAGTCCTCGTCTACAGATACTTTTGCTTTTTTGGCTTGTTCTTCGGATTCTTTTGCGCGTTTGGTATCGATGTCTTCGACATATTGCTTGTAGTTGTTGACGTCGTACCAGTTGGGACCGTTTGGCGGCTTGAAGAAGCGAATTGCGTTGGGATCGACAGATACCATGTCTCCCGGCGCCAGTCGTGTGCTTGCGTTTTGGTGCTGTGGAAAAAGTGAGTCAAATGGAAACAGGGAAGTTGGACGAATATACGGACCTTTTTCCCGTTGAGCTTGACGTCGCCATGTATGATGAGTCTCCGGGCCTCATAGACACTGTGAACGAAACAGCAACGGAAGAGGAAAACGTCGATTCTTCTCTCGACCTCGGAAAACATCAAGCTTCCAACGGGCGCCATACCCTTTATGGCTTCCTCCTCCGCAAGCTCCTGCTCCTTCTTTTTCCGAAGTGCAAACTCCTCCAAGGACGCCGTGTCGTCTCCGTGGAGGACTTTTCGTTTCGGGCGCACGTCGGGAAGCGTCTCCGGGAGAAACCAGCGCTTGAAGATTTTTTCATTGATAAAGTCGCCATGATACGCGCGCACGACGGCTTTGGAACGCCAGCGTTGCTGGAAGAGAGTCAACATGGTTGCTTTGAAGGTAATATCATTTTGTCTGTGCCCTTCAGTTCGGAGGTAGAGGTTGTAGAGGTTTTTGGGCGTCCAGCTCTGTGCAAGGTTAGGCTTGGACTACATTAAGGATATAAAAAAAAGCACCATCCTGGGCAACGCCCGTTGTATGTTAAACAAGCCTTTATCACGCATAGCTGAGACGAGGAGGAGACGGCCAACGCGACGAATTCAGAAATTTCGAGTGTGAAAGTGAATTCAAACTCCGCCGTGTCTGTCCCCTCCGCTTCGTCATGGTCCTCGTCCTCGTCATCGGCGACCTCCACATCCCCCATCGCATCCACGACCTCCCCGCAAAATTTAAGAAGCTTTTGGTACCTGGGAAGATTCAGCAGATCTTGTGCACTGGCAATGTTTGTGATAAGGAGACCTATGAATACCTCAAGACTATCTCGCCTGATGTGCACGTAGTTCGCGGTGACTACGACGAGGTACGTCTTACGGCTCTTGCTCTGCTAGAGCTGGTATTGACTGGTGTCGTATAGAATGCTTTGCCGTTGTCGATTACAGTGGTACACTCACCAATAAAGATCGGCGTTGTACATGGTCATCAGTGTGTCCCCACTGGTGACATCGACTCGCTCAGCTCGATAGCCCGCCAGATGGACGTCGATGTGCTCGTTTCTGGCCACACGCATACGTGCGTCTGCAGAATGTGCCTGCGGACCCGGCGATAATGCTGACTACACCGCAGTTTCCAGGCAGTCGAAGTTGACAACAAGTTCTTTGTCAATCCCGGTTCTGCTACCGGTGCGTGGACAGGCGCACACAATGGGTAGTTTTGTTCTTTTCTTTTTCGCACATACTCTGAACGATGTAACAGAGACCCAACACCCTCATTTGCGCTCATGGACATTCAGGGCCCGGTCATAGTAACGTACGTCTATCAGCTGATCGAGGGTGAAGTGCGCGTCGAGAAGATTGAGTGGCGGAAAGAGCCTGAGACGGTTCCTGGAGCACCAAGAAGCACGGTCATGCCTCAGAATATACCGAGTCCAGCACCGGGAAGTCCGCAAAGTGGGTCGGTTTGGTGATTCGAGGTGTTGCGAACAAGAGGACATTGTATTGAGCAGGAAGTATACCCGTAGCATTCAATTTCAAGCTGCCTTTCCAGCGACGTTACTTGAGCACAACTAGTGAAATATATGTAGTCTCTATATACATGTCGCACCGCACTAGATGACGAAAAGATGTTCATATGGAGGCCCTCCTTACTCTTCATCACTTTCAGTTTCGTAACCATCCCCTACTGAGGTCTCGCTTGCACCACCAGTCAACTCTACAACAAGCTGGCTGCCTCCCTTTAATGCGTCTACGTCTCCGAGGCGAGTACCAGGCATCCAGTGTATCTCCTTCCGCGGGTAAGCGGATACAAGCTGGAAGCCCCACCATTCCGGTGAGGAGGAGATTTGTTTCTCGATGCACGCTTCGAGGTTGAGAGAGTCCCATGCATCGCCTGCAGGGGAAGTTGTAGGGTCCTCGGACGAAGAGAGAGAGGAAGGGACAAGTTGGGCGCCGACGAAAGCATAGAGAGACGTGAGGGATTGCGTGGGGGTAAATGTATGAACTATACGTTCTCCAGTTGGAAGTCGAACAGCGATGCGCAAAGCTCCTGATGAGGTGGAAGGCGACGAGGAAGTGAGTGCGCGGCGGATGAAACGTCGCCATGATATGCGGGATTGCTTGAGGCGCTCGAGAGAGAGTTTGTGTTGGCGCTGGAGCTCGGCTTGGGCTTCCTGAGCGCGTGCACGCTCGGCTGCCTCGCGTTCGGCGGCGATTTTTGACTCGATGCGTGCGCGGTCGCGGGCAGCGGTGGCATGGAAGGCGGCGTCCTGTTCGGAGCGAAGGAGACGGTCGCGTTCGCGTGCGGCGTTTTGTGCTTGAATGCGTGTGAGGAAGGGGGTCACTCGGGGAAGGAGCTGGGTCGTCAGGTGCGCAGAGAGGGTCGAGGCGGAAGTGGGGCCAGCAGGGGAGCCTTGGTGCCTCGATAAGACGGTGAGAGCGGGCGAGGGGTTGGCGGGCGTGCGGGACGACGACGACGACGACGACGAGGAAGGATTGCGTTGAGGCTGGAGGGCGACAAACGCGACAAACGGATATGTCGTTGCTTGCAATTTTTCGGCAGCTGGTGCTAGTTAGTGGCAAAGAAAAGAAAAAGAAAAAAACCAGCTCACCGCTGTAGGCTTGGGAGTCGCGTACGTCGCCACCCCAGACGACGACGTTGTTGTCGTACAGGATGCGCACAAACTCGGCATTGGTGAGCGTCGACCTGGCAGTTGTTTAGAACGTTGCAAGTGTAGAACATAAAGCATATATACCTCTTGAATTCAGCGACATCGTCGTGCTCCTCGCTGACGAGCACAATGCAGCCGATGCGTGCCTCGCGCTCACACATGCGCAACGCTTCCTCGTAGCTGCCCAGAGTAAAGTCAGGAAGGACTTTCGTGTCATCTGCGACTCTCGAGCGCGCAGTGAGAGTCGATGGGCCTGCAGCAGCTGCGTCGACAGCCGTGGTCCTCCCAGTGCTGATCGAGACAGCGCCTGTTTCCTCCTCTAGCTCCCGTACCCACCGGTCTGGGCCACCAAAGCTGCGACGTGGCCTAGGTGTGTAGAACGAGAGGTTTGTGAAGCGTAGCTGGGGAACAGGAATGCGCAACAGGCCAAGGATGAAGCGGAAGATGTTGGAGAGAATGTGAAGGGGGACAGCAAAGACAGTCAGGAGCGGTCTTGCGACAAGCTGGTACATAGACGGCGAACGAGGCGGCGGGTCTACTTCCGAGTCGTCTATTTCGAAATCCTGCATCGTCGTCGTCGTCGTTGGCGGCGACCCTGAGTGTCCAAAGAGGAGGTCAACTGCACGCTGTCTGTCCGTCAGCCAGACGTTTGGTCACCCGTTGCATTGCTCACCTGGACATCCCAGCCGACGCTGTTTAGAACGCTGATGGCAACGTCCTCATCGGCGTGGACGACGTTCTGCAAGGATGCGAGAGCGTTGCGTTGGCCGGCGTTGAGATGGCTCATAACAAAAGTTTCTAATCACCGGCTAGAACACCGGTCATTTCTTTCATCATGGCCACCAAGGAGGATCAGGAAATTCTTCGCCTCCTCGTTCAACATGTTTCTCGAGCTTTCTACGAGCCAAAGTACACCATCATCATGGACCAGCTTGCCCGGCATCCGGTGTAAGTAGCAGTTATAAAGAGACATATCCTGTATCTGCTTTTCGAGTGCGACGCTCACATGAACCGTCTGGATGCCCAGTCTTAAGGACGACGACCTCGCAGGAAGAATGGGCCTCCAGCCAAAGGAGCTCAACAAGGTCATTGCTGTTTTGTCTAATGACTGTCTCATAAAAATGTGAGTTATGCTGTTACGACTCAGCAACTCACTCATTTGGGAGTTCTAGTTATCGTCAGAACGAATTGAAAGAAGGTGCTCAACGGTCTGTCGGAAAACAATACTACTACATCGACTACGAGTATTTTTGCAACGTCGTTAAATGGCGCATAGCGAAAATGCGACACATTATCGACTCTTCTCTCCGTAACGTAAGCCCAATTGTAATAGACATTCCCAACTCTCTTGACGCTTTCACAGGAATTAGATAACAAAGGCTACATCTGCCCACAATGCAAACAATCGTACTCGCCCCTCGAGGTCGACAAGCTGATGGATTTTTCGCGCGGGACGCTTGTTTGTGAGGTTTGCCACGCCGAGGTCGTGGACAACGAGAATGCGGAAAGCGTTTTGGGCAGCAAGGATCGAATGCAGAGGTTCAATCACCAGATGCGATTTATCCGTGAAGGTCTACAAAAGAGCGAGAATATGACTCTTCCTGCGTGTGTTTCATTCTCTCTATGAAAATATACTGACTCGACCATGTCTCTCAACGCCATTCCACAGCTTTGATGTTGCCGCCTGGATAAAAAACAATCTTACAGATTCGGAGAAGCAGAAGGTGGCTCAGGACGGGTCGGGTCTGAAGGTCGCTGGTTCAGACCCAAACAAGAAAGAGGACGAGGGTATCGGCATTATGATGTCCATGGACAAAGACGAGACTACGCAGAGGATGGAGCGGGATGCTCAGGCGGAGATGAAAAGACAACAAAACGCCTTGCCGGCATGGCACTTGAAGAGCACAATTACTGGCGATCTGACAGCGTTGGGCGTGAAGGAGACGGCGCGGGCAGAGAGCAGTAGGAATGTGATGGCTTCGAATGATGATAGTCTCAGGGGTTTGGGTGTCGTTGGGTCGCGCCCGGATCATCAACCAACGCCGCATGTGGTAGAGGACATGAAGCGCAGTGTTCATGTTCCTAACGATGTTGACTGTAAGACACCTTATTATCATGCGCCGCCTGATTCCGATCTGTTTCTTAGACTATGATCAATACTATGCTTCGTTGGCCGCTTCATCTGCTGCTTCAGCGGCAGCAACGCCGTCTGCTCTCGGCCTACCTGGAAACTCGGACTTTGGCGATCTTATGCCGTTTCCTTATCAAGAGGAGATTGACCAGAAGCCCTCCGTGGAGTATCTCGACTCATTGAATGAGTACAGGAAGCGATCGCGGTCTGGGGAGGATCAAGGAGCGAGCGCGAAGATGAAAGTGGTCAAGGTCGATGCCGGATCGAATGGAGATGTTTATCCAGCGGAGAATGGGTTTGGACAGGTCGAGAATGCGGTCTCGTTTGCTGCCAGTGATGTTCAGCCACTGCATCCAGAAGAGGATCCTATTGTCTATGGTACGTGTCTATCCATATTGCTTCTTTGCTCATACTCATCTGGTCCCCTAGTGAATGGGAAATCGGTTGCGTATTCAAGCGTTACGGAGGAAGATCATGATTTGATGACTCCAGATGAATATACGGCGTTCTTTGAGATCATGCAAGCTCGTTCCTGAAAGAGATGTATGCATACCCACCACCACATATAGTTACTCATCTATTGTTACCCTATTCTAGTCTTAGTTTTATGTAGTCAAATACACCCCAGCCGAGGTCAATTACGGGCACAAAGTGGGGAATCTTTGAGAAGCTCATTTTTGAAAGATTGTTGGAATACCCATGGACCAACAACTCCAGCATCAAGAGACTTAGCATAGCCAGAGTGTGGCTACTAGAACTGACTGATTGCATTGTTTTTGACTTAGTGTTTGCCCGGATATCAGTAATGAAAAGAGATGTATATTGTGCCACCAAATTAGAGCTACATACCCTGAGATGACAAGCAATAGCATAGGTGACCTACTGTTAATCAATGACCAAAGCCTGACTAGGGCACCAATAATTCTATGGAACGTATGAGAACTATGCATGGCATAAATAGAAGTCTATCTGTGTGTCTACTGACTGGTGAGTAATCTCTCTAAACATCTACAGAACGGCGTTACAGAACAGTGAGCCATGCTACTAATCTCGGTATCCGCGACTGATTGTACGTAGCTTTCCTGATGCAGCGAGAGACTTCATCAGCAATGCCGCGGGGTGTTCCCCACCAGAATTCCTCTTATAGTGTTGCTGAATAGGTTCGGCGATTCTCCTTCTAAAGTTCCTTTGAAATTCTATAACGTGGTCTATCAACAGTAAGCTTTCACGAGCATCACACGAGACTCTCTGCACTGGTTTACGAGATTCAGAAGACTATGAGAGAATTAGAGTAGAAAGTTAGGATGAAGCACAAACGTGTTTGCCTTGTCTGGCAACTTGAAGGTGGATGGATTTCAAGGAATGCGTTATCATGAAACGATATAATCTTATCTCTTTGTGGACGTGATGCATGACCGTGACCGCGACGCGTAAACCTCCAACCACGATGCCAGTGGCGACGACAATGAAAGCACCTCTTGTGACCGGAGGCATCAAGTCATACTACCAGGCCAAGATTGAAACTGCAGAACTTGCTATAAACCAGAAAACTCAGAATCTAAGACGACTAGAGGCACAGCGGAACGCTCTTAACGCGCGAGGCACGCCATCGATTGGACTGCCGCCGTCTATGAGAAATTCTATATTAGTCTCCGGTCCGATTACTTGGAGAGGAACTACAACTACTTCATGAACCAGGCAGCTACGTCGGCGAGGTGGTCAAAGTCATGGGCAAGTTCTCGTCAAGGTCCAACCAGAAGGGAAATACAGTATGTTCATCATCCTTACAACGACCCCGCTTCTATCTAACCATCCCTCAAAGTCGTGTACCTCGACTCCGAAATAGACATCAACGCACTAACTCCAACACTGCGCGTCGCTCTCCGTTCCGACTCCTATACGATTTACAAAATCCTGCCCAATAAGGTCGACCCACTCGTTTCTCTTATGATGGTCGAAAAAGTGCCCGACAGCATTTACGAAATGGTCGGCGGGCTTGACAAACAAATCAAAAAGTCATCGAGCTGCCCGTGAAGCACCCAGAGCTCTTCGACTCGCTCGGCATCGCACAATCCAAAGGTGTCTTGCTCTATGGACCTCCAGGAACCGGAAAGACCTTGCTCGCTCGTGCGGTAGCGCATCATACGGAATGAAGCTTCATCAGGGTGAGCGGCAGCGAGCTGGTGCAGAAGTACATCGGGGAGGGTAGCCGGAGGGTGCGGGAGCTCTTCGTCATGGCGCACGAGCACGCACCCAGTATCATCTTCATGGACGAGATCGACTCTATCGGTTCTTCACGTGGTGAGAGCGGAAGCGGGGGCGGTGACTCGGGAATTCCTCAACCAGCTAGATGGCTTCGAAGCGACGAAGAATATCAAAGTAATCATGGCGACCAATCGTATTGTTGCGTCCTTGTTCATCTTTCGCTGAATTCCTTTCTCATTGCACGTACTATAGACATCCTTGACTCTGCCCTCCTCCGTCCCGGACGTATCGACCGTAAAATCGAGTTCCCACCTCCAGGTCCAGAGGCTCGCGTGTCTATCCTACGCATCCATTCTCGAAAGGTACGTACGTCATTTATCGCCACATACGATATTCTCATTCAATTTCCGCTTCTGTATATGTCCCTCCAGAGAGGCATCAATTTGCGTGCCCTCGCCGAGAAGATGGGTCAATGTTCAGGAGCCGAAGTCCGTGTACCGAAGCCGGTCTGTCCCTTCTTTAATCTTCGTCAATGATTTGAAAACGAAGACAACACGTCACGCAAGAAGATTTCGAATTTGCTGCTGCCAAGGTATGTTGCCGTGTTGTCCATGCTCACATCTAACATCTTTCCAAAGGTTTTCAAGAAGAAAACACGTCGGTCAACAAGCTGTTCTCGGAGACTCCATCTTGTTATAACTTATCCCGGAATACGAAGTCTCTTGCAAGGCCAATCAAATTTATAATCTTGACATCAACCGAAAAGCTGCGCTGTTAACGGCTGAGTAAAATACCCAGGCGAAAAAATCTTTGTCGGATAATCGAATCAACTAATGCCTCAGACGGATTCAACCGGTCTGGATTCAGCAGCACGGTAGAGACACAACAAAGCACAAATATCACTAGTAACTCATCCCACTTTACTCAACCAACCTACAAAAAGAAATCAGCTCAACCATCTCAAAAATGGCCACCACTCACAAAGGCTCCTTCTCTGGCCTGACATGAATACTTGCATGCTTGGGCACACCCTCAATCCTATGGAATGCATTCAAATTTTTATGCATCGTAATCTGGAAGACCGACGCGCCGCCCTGGCGGCTCGTAATGACCGAATACGCAAGGAAGAACACCCAGATCCTGTACCACCTCTCACCGTACTTGTGGAGGACCTTTTCCTTGTTGGCCACCCAATTCATGTACCACTGGTAGATGGTGGCGGAGTAGTGCACGCCGAGGACGTCGACGTTTTTGATTTCGAAACCGGCGCCTTCGAGCTGCCGTAGGTGTTATTATGATTAGTCTGAGGTACAAACACGTGAAATGGGAGGGGAAACAAACGAACCTTGTTGATGACCCAACCAAGCGAGCAGGAGGCGTCGGCACCAGGGAAAATGTACTTGTTCATGAAGAGACCCCAGATGAGGTCCTCGAATTGCCATGGGGGACGGATGCCCGCAACCTGAAAAACAAAGATGCCATCGTCATCGAGGAGATCGTAGACTTGGCTCAGGAATTGAGAGTAGCGGCGGATACCGACGTGCTGCTTACGCGTCAACGTCAGGCCAGGAAATAATATAAAGTACACACTGACCTCTGCCATCTCGAGCGAAACGATCTTGGTGTACGCGCCTTTACCGACAGGGAGGTCACGGTAATCAGAGCAAAGGATTCTCGCCTTATCCGCCGAGACCCCGTTCTTCTTAATTCGTTCCGTACCAAAGGCGGCCTGATTGACAGAGAGTGTGCATCCGGTAGCGTCGCAGTCATAGTTTTTGGCCGCATAGGTGACGAGCGTACCCCATCCACAACCAATGTCGAGGAGCCTGTCCGAACAAGGTCAGGATGAGCAAGCTTCGTAATGGCTTCACCATCACGCACCTGTCTGTAGGCTTTAGATCGAGCTTCTCGCAGACGACAGCGAGCTTGTTGTCTTGGAGGGTCTCGAGAGACTGTTCAACGGTGTGATCGGTGCACACTCCCGAAGTGTAGATCATCCTCGGGCCCAGGAACCACTCGTAAAAGTCATCCCCACCTAAATGTGTAGACGCATGAGTACATAATACACGTAAAAAGGAAGAGTAGAGCTAGGCTCACGATCGTAGTGGCCGCGGACCTGGTCTTGGTCCTGTTCTCGGTTGTGGGAGATGACATCGGGGATGAGAACGGTGAACACGTATTTGAAGAGTTCGAGAGTGAAATTAAAGCGAGCCCAATCGTGGCGCTGCTCGAGAATGCCCAAGACGTCGCCTATTGGCACGCTACGTGTCAGCTAGCCAAACGAGCAATAAACATGTCATGTACCGTTGAATTCAATTTTGCCGTCAAAATAGGCATCATGAAAAACTTGCATGGGAATCTTATTCTTGCCATTGTAGAGTTGCTTGAGCTCGACGTCCTTGATAGTGATGTAACTCTCAATGTCTTTGCCTGGAAGAATTACTTTTTCGTTCTTGCGGGAGCCGTACATGCTGACAAGAGTCCAGTACGCGACAGTAGTGGGTATACCGGTCAGAACGAGAAGGAATAGGTAAGTCTTGAAGCCACCGCGATTGACGAGGGGGAGGAAGGACTTGAGGAGGTAGGGGACGACGAGGATGGCGACGGCGAGGTGAGTGTTGTTGAAGGCGGCATTGCCCTCAGCGAGCCCGACGAGAGGCGCGTTCTTGATGGCGGCGTGGTTTGTCGTCCGCACAGTCATGGCGCAACCAAATCTCTGCCGCGACTTTTTGAGTTTGTGCTGGCGACGTGCACGTGACCGGGTCCGGACAACTTGAACGCCCTGAAGTCTCCAAGATCCTATGGCTATTCTCAAGGACATTGAGGCAGTATTCTGACACCCTTGACATCGAAATGTCGGACAGATTTCTTGGTTGAGGCAAGATGGTCGAATTATCCTTCCCAACAACAACAGTCGTCTTGACGTTCTAATTATCAACATCTACAAAAAAAAGATAATGGTGATTGACAAAAAGTAATTATTTTTTGTTTTGGTTCAAGATATAACTCTCGTGCTATTTCAAATTGGGAGAAGCATTTGCTCTACAACCCTATGCTATCAACATTGAAACGTCCTTTCCGCTTTCGGGCCAAGAAGCAAAAACCTCGTCCATTGCAAAATGTACTTGACCCTCGAGGATACCGTGAGCGGGGCATATGTCAGACCTTTTCAGCTATCTGATTCAACCTCTCAGATCCTCGATCCCTTACGTCTATCCGCAAACTTACATCCACTGAGTTAGATGTGGCCTCCTTGGAAACAACAACGACATTCGTAGAGGCGCCCATCAATCGCCTCCCTGCAGAACTCCTGGGTCTCATTTTTCTCTACACTCTCGATCGCTTGTATGATAGACGACGGAGTGCACCTAATGTCAACAACCCACCCATAGTACTCTCTGGGGTTTGTAAGTGGTGGAGAGATGTTGCAATATCAATGCCGAAGCTTTGGTCAACGTTCAATGCCTTTTCTGTGGGAAGAAAGAATGACATGGCATTGTATCGACTCTGGCTTGAACGTACTCGTGGTGCCCCTTTGGTGATAAATTTTCAGAAATTCGGCCGCGATACAGAGTTTGATGCTGCTCTGACCTTATTTTTTTCGCATAGCTACCAGTGGGTCGACGTGATGATTATCTTGCAGCCATTGACATATGCCAAACTTCTGAAGTTGCAGCCAAAGAACGTCCCTTTGCTGAAGAAAGTCGAAATTCGAGTCCTTGCCTACAAGAATTGCTTTTCAAAGGATGACGCCAACAAACTCATGTCAGCTCTTGCGCCTATACCAACTTTGATCGAATTATCCTGGGATTTTGACACTCCAGCTCACATATCTTCGTTGACGTGGCCCAATCTTAAAAAGCTTATCTTGAGGCGGTCTTTTCGGACTGCAGAGTGTTTGGAGTTGCTGTCTTGTCTACCGCAGATTGAAGATGTTGCCTTCAGTTGTTATGTTCACTGCCCAGCCAACATTGCCCCTTCCATTCTCACCATTGAAAGTCTACACTCATTGAGCATTCAAAGTTGTGATGACCCTACAGCGCTCTTCAACGCCCTAACTCTCCCATCCTTGAATACTCTCCTGTTACCCAGGCCTGAGGATTTCTCTAGCCTTGAACGTCTCATCGACCGTTCTGGCTGCACACTTCGTCACTTAACGATCTGTGCAATGGGGCCTCAATATGACTTGAAACTCCGCTATGAGCTCACGAGTTTCCTCGAGCTGAAGTGCTTTCACTCCATATACTCACTTCGGCTTACTTTTATGCAATACTTCAGATGTGAAGCTGCGAGGAGGCTCACATGGAGCATTGATAGTGATTGTTCTGCTCAGATGTTTCCTTATCTGTCCACCTTTGGAGTCGAGAACTATAATACCTCTGATGGTGTTCTTTCACGTATGATCTCATCTCGGTGGAAAGGAAGTCACCAACCTCATGGGCTGAAACGGGTGGAGCTTCCGCTGGACCTTTGGGAATGGGATGATAGCGAGACTGATGTAGCTACTCTGAGCTATTTAAGAGAACAAGGTCTAGAAGTCGTTCGGACATCCTTTTAGGAATGTGTATTTACTCTGTACATAATCAACTTACTACACCCTTTCTACTGCACTTTCACAGAAAGCCATCGCCTGGAAAGTAGTGTTTCCAAATGTTTACGATCCTTTTCATCTTTCCCCATCTTGGAATAGGTAAAGAAGAACGAAGAACCACTTTTCCGAGATCGCAAATCAGCAAGAAGAGATAGATTACCATCTGTAGAGTGGCAGGGTGAGAGTGTCAGATTATTGAGATATGGGCATCGTTGAAATATGATATCTTCGTTTGGGTCCCTTCTTTTGTCAATATCTGTCATCAAAGCATTTATGATTGAGTCTGTGATGGGTGCCTTGCGTGTCAAGTCATTTAGGATGCCCGGGTGATCTAAAATACAGAGTTTCCGGAGTTGCTTTATGTTCCTTGGATTGAGGAATTGTTGCAGCTCCTCAACCAGTGGGAACATGTTTGATAACGATAGCGATTTTAGGTGGCAATTAGATCGCTCTACAAGCCTCGTGAAGCCAATACACGTGGCTTCTTCATCATGATGTATTGTTGAAGCATCTCTCATCAACGAAAGAGTCCTCAAGGCTGGACATTTGATCGAATCGAGGAAACATTCTGAAAGTTGGAATGTGATTGAGATACAAAGGGTCTCGAGCCTTGTCGCCTGGACAACTCGTTGGCTCAAAATTGGGTGTTCCACAGATTCCAAGTTTCCAGAAAGAAGAACAGATAGCGATTCCAGACAGTTGCTATTCTCAAGGACGGTCAGGCAATCTTCTTCACTGATGGCAATGTCAAAATGAAGCATTAGGATGGCTTTCCAGACATAAGGTTCGGGTGCTCGTTGGACGGGGACCGGGAGAACGGATGATGGCCTCATAGTAGGTGGTAGATTTTCACTGTGACTTGAGTGAATTTTAGGAACCTTGGAGTCAGGTTTGTGGGTACCACCGTGACGTGATCGACCAAAGCCACCTTTGAATCTGACACCTGTACCTTTAATCATTTTTTTGATTATGGAGTACATCGCTAAGGCTTCAAGTCAGCTACAGATATTCGCGGCCATAATCATACTGACCTTCAAAGTTCAACTTGAGTCTCAGAAAAAGTATGATTTCGTATAGGAACGAAACACGCGCTTTTAAACGTCAAGCATGGCAACCATCATCATTGCAAGGATAAGATGTCATGTAAAGAATAAAGACGTTGTTGGGAAAAGCTATCGCTTGGGACAGAACAAAGCCAGTGGAAACCAGAAAAAGCCATTATACTGGTTTCTTGTATGTTGTGTAAAGTGACTGTTCGCATGGTATCCTTGTATCCTTTCATCGGATATGTTTGTAATCTGCACTGCCCGAGGAATAAAACAAGAGACCACTTTACGGAAAGGTGAGATTGTCAAATAGGGATCGAAAGTCAACAAGGAGAGCCGGCAAAAGGCATTATTATATCGTTTCCTTTATATTGAGGAGTAGCATCCTAAAAGAGCAAGAGAGATCCGAATTCCGATTTTGATGGGGACTTCAAGCCCTGACAGAGTATCACGCCACTAGAACCCACCATACGCCACTAATATGTAAGTTATTTGTTTGAACATTTGGTAGTAAGTGTTATGGAAAGTATGTCTCGTCAAAACTACATTGTTTCGGAAGTATATCCATCAAGCATTCACGTCTGAATTCGAGACTGACGATTTTGTCATGCACAGCAAAATTGACACGGTGAGACGTATGGACCAAGAACGTTGGCGCTGTGTGTCAAAGTCGCCTCAGTACTGTTGAGGTTTAGAAAGTCCTGACCCATATATCGTGCAATCAAGTCCAAGAGACTATCGAAGGAAATGTGCAAAGCCGAGATTGCTATCGTTCTGCCAGAGAAGAAAGCAATATTCAGAGTCTAGGTGAGTGGGCGCGCACAGAGGTATAGCGAGTCTGTGGAAGTTGTCAGGAAAACCAGTAGTCAGACTTTGGATACAACAAAACAAACCACTTGAAATTCTTTCCTCTCGTATCCACACTTCCCGTAGAAAGCTGAAGCGGAAATCGTCAATCACATAGTCAAGAGCAGTAATATACAATAGAGAACTTACGTATATCCTTGTCGCCACAGCTCAAAATCGTCCCGTAAGCTTCTCACTGATATACGTCAACGCCTGAATGATTCTCAAGCCTAACTTCCCCCCCTGCGCCGCGATATCTTCGATGTGTCCAACACAGCTGATTCCGCGCTGAAACTTGCGCACGAGGAACACGGTGCTTATGCCAACAATCTGATCTGACGCTTTGTCGACGATAACCACGGTGTAGTATGTCCGCCCTGAATCGCGCAGGAAATTGGAGTGGGCCGCCAGGCACTGAGAGCACTTGGAGGTGACCGCGCCGGTAGCCGGTTGATGCAAGAGGGCGACTCTGTGCAGGGAAGATGGTTAATGGGCGACTCACTGTGAGTGATAGTGACATTAAGTACGTACATGGACGTCAGGATGCAGAGCGTCCTTGACCTCGGGAGAGATGAGGTTAGGAGAGAATAAGAAGTCAAGGGCTTCGTCAGGAGTGAACGAAGTGGACATGGCAGGAGACATTATGGTATTTAAGGAGTGTTTCTAAGGAATGATATGTAAAGACTTCTCTGTGGTGTCGAGAAACCGCGCAGCAAGTAAGTGTTCAACGTCAAGCAAAAGAGGCGGCGAAGTGAGGAACGTAGATGATGCCTGCATTTGCTTTCACAGTTACTGGATGTATTGCTCATTTCATGACACTGCAGCAGCTCACGACATAGTTATGTCACATCCATGATGTCCTGCCCGGGATTGAGGATTGAGAGGGGTCACGGGAATCGAGCCCACCCACTTGTGTTCCCGGAGATGATGCCGTAAAGTGCTGTTGCATGAGGATGTCCTCAAAACTGGACTCGTGAGGGTGTGGCCCAGCGGCATTGAATAGCAGGCTGCAGGCTAAGCAGTGGTGGAAATTGTTGGTCCTGACAAGCTGAGCGAGGTAGGGAGTTTTTCGTGAAAAGGATGGAGACGGGAGCATCATGCTAGAGAGTTACCATGTATGCAGCTTGAGAAGTAAAGACATTAATGAAACAATAGACACCGATAGGCCGTATACATTGAAATTGAGTGAGTGGTGGTGTATTTGGCTACATAAAACTAGGACTAAAATATGGTAACAATAGATGAATAGCTATATATGGGTGGTGAGGGCGTAGTGATAAATGCAAGTGAATCGGTATTAGCATCGTCAGTCATAACATCTCATTTCCTCAGAGGCGCTTAGAAACCGCCCATGCCGCCCATACCACCCATGCCGCCCATTCCTCCCATACCACCCATGGGCGGTGCTGCCGACTTCTCCTCAGGCGCCTCGACAACACTGCACTCACTTGTAGTCAACAAGCTCGCGACACCGCTGGCGTCCACAAGAGCCGTGCGGACGACCTTGAGAGGGTCGACAATGCCCGACTTGATCATGTCCACGAATTCGCCCTTGGCGGCGTCATAACCCCATGAGAACTTGTCCTCCGACCCGTACTGAGACAACAAGGTGCCGACGATGACGCTCGATTCCTCACCCGCGTTGTTAAGGATCGCTCGTGCGGGACCGGTCAGTGCACGGCGGATGATAGCAACACCGAGCTCCTGATCGAAGTTGGCGGTCGGGATAGGGGATGCGTTGGGGGAAGTGGGAGATGAGGCTGAGCCGGAACCGGGTGAAGTAGTGGCGAGCATAAGAGATGCCTTGAGGAGGGCAACGCCACCACCAGGAAGGATACCCTCCTCGACAGCGGCACGAGTGGCGTTCAAAGCATCGTCGTAGCGATCCTTCTTCTCACCGACCTCGACCTCCGACGCACCGCCGACCTTGATGACAGCAACACCGCCGGAAAGCTTGGCGAGACGCTCCTGGAGTTTGGTGCGGTCATAGTCGGATGTGGTGGGGTCGGCGATGAGAGAACGGAGCTGTTCGCAGCGGGCCTGGATAGCATCCTTGGAACCCTCACCGTTAAGAACGATGGTATCTTCTTTGGTGATAGTGATAGAGCCGGTAGAGCCAAGGAGATCGACGGTGGCGCGCTCAAGCTTGATGTCAAGCTCGTCAGTGAAGACAGTACCACCAGTAAGGATGGCGAGATCCCCAAGAATGGACTTGCGGTTGTCACCGAAGCCGGGGGCCTTTACAGCAGCAACCTGAAGTTGGCCGCGGAGCTTGTTGAGAATGCAGGCAGCAAGAGCCTCGCCATCGATGTCCTCAGCAATGATAACGAGGGGGCGGCGAGCCTGAGCAGCAGCCTCCAAAGAGGGAAGAATGTCTTGAAGAAGTGAAATCTTCTTCTCAGAGAGAAGAATGAAAGGCTTCTCGAACTCGACCTTCTGAGCCTTGACGTCGGTAACGAAGTATGGAGAAATGAAGCCACGGTCGAAGCGCATGCCCTCTGTGATCTCAATTTCGTCCTCGATGGTCTTACCCTCCTTGACGGTGATGACACCCTCCTTGCCGACCTTCTCCATGGCCTGAGCAATGAGGTTGCCGACGTGAGTGTCACCATTCGCAGAGATAGTAGCGACCTGAGCAATTTCGGCAGTGGTAGTGATGGTCTTTGTGTGAGCGGCAAGGAAGTCTACGACGCGGTCGACAGCAGCCTGGGAACCACGGCGGAGGTCCATGGGGTTGCAACCAGCGGCAACATTTTTGACACCCTCGGAGTAGATAGCACGAGCAAGAACGGTTGCGGTGGTGGTACCGTCACCGGCAATCTCGTTGGTCTTTTGTGCGACATCCTGGACAAGACTGAAAAGGAGTCAGTGGTGTGTGAATGAGGCCACAAAAACGTATACATACCGAGCACCAAGGTTCTCGAACTTGTCCTTGAGGGTGATTGATTTTGCGACGGTGACACCGTCTAGAGAGGGAAAGGTGAGAATGGTTCGGGACTAAGCAAGTCAAACGCACCTTTGGTGATTTTGGGACCACCGAAGGACTGTTCAATGATAACATTGCGACCTGAGAGAGCAGGTGAGCAGGTGAACGTACAGAAAAGCAGGAAACGGACCCTTGGGACCGAGGGTGACGCTGACGGCATTGGCAAGGACGTCGACACCCTTGAGAATGCTCGCCCTGCCCTCGTTGGAGAACTTGATCTCCTTGTGGGCACCGCGCGACAAGGCGGGCTTTGAGGCCTTGGAGGCAGCGCGGCGAAGAGAAGACTGCGACGAGGAGAGACGGTGCATTTCGAGGAAAGCAAGAGTTTTCAACGTCACAGCAAATTTTTAAAACGCCTCAGGAGGCTTTCTCCTAATTTCTAGAAATTTCAGTCATGTGACCGAATTTATGCACAGAAAACGTCAAGTTTTTCTTCCTTCACCCTTCAACGAGCAATGGTACGTCTTCTCGTCGTTCCCAACGTCGCCCCCGCCTCATTTGCGCGTCCAGGCCGCCCAAGCAACCTTCAAGTCCATCAAGGCCGTCATTCCCCTCCTTGACCGCGTTCTTGTCCAGCGCTTCAAGCCCGAGACTGTACGTCCTCATTCTCGCATATTTTTCTCTTGTTTACATCTTGACAGAAAACCGCCTCTGGCATCTTCCTCCCCACCACCTCCACCTCGAGCCCCCTTCCGGAGGCTACCGTCATTGCTGTAGGCCCCGGTGCACCCAACAAGGAAGGCCAAGTCGTGCCTACTCAGGTCAAGGCTGGTGACCGCGTCCTTCTGCCTGGATGGGGTGGCAACTCCATCAAGGTCGGGGATGAGGCATGTAATGTTTCTATCGTGCCCGAACCACTTACTAACTGTCGCTCTCTGCAGGAATACTTCCTTTTCAAGGACAACGAAATTCTTGCTAAAATTCAAGAGTAAACTTGCGGTACCTTGTCTGTACTCGGAGGCATAGGGTCTGCTCCCAGTGCCTCCGTTGAAAATGCGATGGCGGAACACTTTGTCGGCCATGTGTTCAACCAGTTGCCATACCACGTCCACTCATGATGCTCTCCCACCCCTGCATGTACCTAGCATATCTTTTTTTTATTTAGCTATTAATGAACATCAATCTCCACTCAGAACGCCGTAAACTTCTAGAGACCATAATATTGACATCCCGGTTATTCAGAAATGTCCCTGCGACCAATGGTGGATAGAACAGGTGTTGATGGTCAGCATGTGTCCAATTATTTTTTTTGCAACAACCCCACCCGTCTCTACATGCACACATCATGCGAACACCCACAATCCGCTAGATCACTGTCAGCGCCCACTCGCAATAATGTGCTCCGAGTATGTATCACATACCATCTCGAGGTGCTCCACAGGGGCACAATGACTGTATGCAGAATTTTTGGCGTGCTTTTACCAGTGCAGGCGCAGGTTGCGGCATAGCAATTACAGCCGGAACAAGGATAATGCCAACGACAGCAAGGATAGTTCGGAGTTGCATGGCTCTGCAGTGGTCGTTGTCGCTGTTGTGACGCACTCTGAATATGATTGTATTGAACACACACCTCCCCCTTTATACTAATTGGATGCCACCTTGTGCCAAGAAACGGTTTTCCCGATAAGCCCTGGCTCTTGGTGGACGTACATAGCACCGAGTGATTGAGAACTGCTCCTTTATAGCATCCTTCCTTGGCAATTCTTGGCCGGCTTCATATAACGGCCGAGACATTCTTGGTTCGCATTTGTTTTCGAGACTCTCAAGTTCGTGAAGATCATTAATAGCTCAGATGGGACCCCTTACAATAACGAAGCCTCCGTCCTGTAATGGCCCTTTTTTTAGTAGTTCCCTTGATCTGGTCTAGGCATTTGTACAAGCTGATGCTACGTGATATCCACTGATCGTGCAAAGGAGATAGTTCGGACATTTCTTGTTCGAGACTGGAATACCCAGGTGGCCTTCAACCAAACACATCGGTTTCATCCTTGTAACTGATTCAGACTTGAGAGAGCTTCCCGAATTTACCTCGGTTTTGCTTCCCACAAGGTTACACGGAAATACCTAGCCCCCGAGATGCAAACCCAAAGGTTCTTGGTCAATAGTGATCCTACGAGTATATATACCCAGTCCGGGGTTTGTCATGTGCTCTCTTCTCCGAGTCTTCAAATATTATTCGAGATAGCAGCATATGATGTATTCCAAGGATTCGTTTCTATTACAACATTTGTAAATAAACGAAGGATGGATATCACGATATATCAAAACAAAAGTTTTTTTGACCTATGATTAACAATCAATTGCCCCCTGCAAGGCTCGAACTTGCGACCTCAGGATCAATCGTAGCCGAGCTACGTCATATTTCTATGAGACCTGCGCTCTAGCCAACTGAGCCAAGGAGGCACTATGATTGCACCTATAAACTTCTACGCCACAATGAGGCCGACCAATTCAAATACATTATGCCAAACCTACATAACAATGGAGTCAATCGATTGTGACCCCCAAGCAGCTGTTTCTTGAAAGTGCTTCTCTCCTCACTAACATATGTTAATCAATAAGCTTCCCACTATCCCATCCTTGTAGGGTCGGCGTGTTCTTCAGCCACGTCACGAGCTCGTCTCTCTTCACCTGCGTACCCTTGTCCTCCGACATAACCTTGGCTTTCTGTCCATTCACAAACTCCCACTTTTGCTCCTTGACACGCACATACCCCGCGGCCCACTCTTCCGGCGCAATGATGATCGCAAACGGCACCTCGTCTCTCTCGCTTGCCGCGAATTGGGCTTGGTGCTTCGGCTTATTCTTTGCCAAAAAGTCCGTCTGAAGCAAAGTAAGCCCTGCATTATCATGACGACGCAGCGAAACACACCTTGATCCCTGCCTCCCTGAGCTGTTGTACGAGCTCCACACGCTCTTTCAAAAGACCGTCGCCCATGCTCACGACATACGCCTGTGTCTCCTTACTCCGCATGCCTTTCTCCACCCATTTCGGCCACACGATGGCAAACACCCGATCCAACCCGATGCTCACACCGATGCAAGGCAGCTCAGCAGCCTTCTTGCCCTCTGCGGCAGCAGCAGCGGTGAACATGCCAACAAGACCATCGTACCGCCCGCCTGCGGCGATCGATCCCACGCCTACTTGCGACTCGTCGACTTCGTCCTCGTCGTCCCCGGTCTTTGGCTTCTTTGATTTCTTGGAAGTGTGCGGAGCGGGGGAACCGTCTTTGAAGCCTGGAGGAGCGGATGCTTCGACGACGGCTTCGTAGATGATACCAGTGTAGTAATCGAGGCCGCGTGCTAGGGATAGGTCGAATGAAAACTAGGGAGAAATCAGTGGCGATTGGATTGGTGAGATTAGATATAAGACCTTATCGAGGACTTTATATGTCTCTAGAAGGCCGAAGAGGATAGCCATATCGGTGATACCCTGTGTTGCACTAGCGTTTGCAGTTAGAGTCGCGTCGGCTTTGAGTTTCTCGAGGAGTTCCGGACCGCCTGTGTTGAGGTTGGTATTGATCTTTCGCGTGATACAGTACAAGCATACCCCTGAGTTTCACGTATTCGCCAATTTTGTCTGCGACTACGCCATCTAGTCCCTTTTCTTCAGTCATCTCTTTTTTGACCTCCGCCCACGGTAACTATCGCGTCGAACATGATCGTGCCATTGCGTTTCTACGTGATTGACAGCATACCTTGTCGAGTTTGTCTACAGCCGATGAGATTGCACGAATGCTCGCTGCGGGAACGCCGCATACTTCAAAAATACCATCAAGGATTTTCCTGTGATTCAGCTGAGGCCATGCAAAGGGTCAACTTCAAGCAGCAAAGATTATGCCGGGCAATTGACCTTGATCGTGTATTCGCCCACGTCTAGCCTGGTCAATATTGTGCACAGCAAACTCATCAACTCCGCGTCAGGAATCATTGGGTCCCAGGTACCCGAAATATCAAAGTCCTGCGTAAGTCAGCAGATTTCTTGAACTATGGATCACATACTAACAGCTTGCTTGAACTCGCGCATTCGACCTTTGCTCATCACAGGGTTATCTCGTCTGTAGACCTTGCCCACCTGCCAGATTTTGCTTTGCGTGTTGTTGGCCCCGACCATGGCAAGGTATCGTGCAAGAGGGACAGTATGGTCGTAGCGAAGTGCCAACTGCTCGCCGCCCTGGTCCATGAGATCGAAAATGAGTTTCGCATCCTCGCCGTACTTGCCAGTGAGAACGTCTTTGCGTTCAAAGACAGGCGTGTCCAGCTCGGCACCGCCATAGGAAGTAAAGACATCGACCACAGTACGTTCTATGTGTGCACGACAGAACATTTCGGCGGGACCATAGTCACGCGTGCCCTATCAAGTATGAGTGGTGGTTGATGGACACGTCTACGATGTAGAACGCACTTTGGCGGTCTTGAGCAGGAGCCGCTCACGTTTCTTACCTTCTGCGCCAGAGGATTTGCCCTTTGTCATCGCCAGGGCGCGCTGGAGCTCCCCCAAACGTTTCTTCGCGTCCTCGATGGCTTGCTGATCGGCACCATCCTTCTTTAGAGAGGCCAGGAAGGCCTTTTGCGACTCGATGTCCTGCTGGTGGGAAGCCACGTCCGCCATGAGCCTAGTAGGAAGTGTGGCGTAGGTTCTATGGAGGTATTGACGGAGACAGAAAAAGGAGAGCTGGGATCGATATAGAGCCCGCCGAGGCAGTACGAGATGCATCTAAAAAATCAGGCGCGTGACTTGGGCGTGACTTCGATCGGCGGGATCTTATCTTATCGCAGAAGGCGGCCTTTACGTGGTTTGTGTTTTGTCATTTGGCTGAGTTTCGGTTTCGGTTGGTTGAGGAAGGTTTCGCTCGTTGTTCTGCGACGTCCATCATGCCCGCCTCGTCGCCGTCTCCCATGGCCTTCAACGTAGCTTCACCAGCGCCCTCGATGTTCTCCAAACGCAAGTCCAACGCCCCTCCCCCTTCTGCCGCCTCCTACCTCTCTGCCCTTTCCCAGGCAGATGCTCGTGCTCGCAATAGCAGAGCCCCCACCGTCACCCCGCCTCTTTCCACTTCATCTTCTATAACGTCGTCTTCCGAAGATACAGTACTCCACGAGTACGAACTCGACAACAATGCTGACGGTCTCTCTCTTCCTGCTCGGCCGCCTACCTCGGAGCAATTTTTTACGACTGTTCATACCGAGTTCGGTCATTGCGCCAACCAGAAATATCGGCTTGAATCAAAGCATACGCCAGGGGAATCTCTACCTGAAAATGTTGAACAGGATCCGCCATATTATATTCTTCTCTCTACCTATATCAGCTACCTTATACTTATCGTCATTGGCCATATACGAGACTTTGTCGGAAAAAGGATACATCCAAAATATTACACCCACCTAGTCCCTCGGAATGTAAGTTTTTTCCCCGCCTCGCTCCGATCTCACTAGGTTACCTTGTTTTTTGCTCAATTGGCTTCTGACACTACTACCTAGGGTTATGCCCCACTAAACTCTGACTTTGACTCGTTCTATACTCGTCGTCTCAAGAAACGCATGGATGACTGCTTTTCCCAGCCCGTCACCGGGGTCGCTGGTCGCACTATTCTCCTTCTCGACCGTATTTCCCCCGATTACAATCACACGCACATTCTGACAGGAACACGCACGCGGGCCCTTAATATCTCCTCGTACAATTATCTAGGTTTCGCTCAAGCACGCGGCGGCTGTGCCGATGCTGTCGAGGAGTCCATCCGTCGTTACGGTGTGTCAACGTGCGGTTCACGACTTCAAGGTGGCTCCGTCGACCTTCATATCACTGCAGAGGCCCTCGTGGCCCAGTTTGTCGGTATGGAAGACGCACTCATCAGTTCCATGGGCTTCGCGACCAACTCGGCGATCATTCCGGCACTTGTGGGCAAGGGTTGTCTGGTCATCTCGGACGAGCTCAACCATGCGTCCATCCGATTTGGCGCACGTCTGAGCGGCGCACACGTCCGTGTTTTCAGGCACAACGATATGGGGAGCCTAGAAGCCCTTCTGAGAGAAGTCATTAGTCAGGGCCAACCCAAAACCCATAGGCCGTGGAAAAAGATCCTTCTCATTGTGGAAGGTTTGTTCAGCATGGAAGGCACGTTGTGCGACTTGCCAGGGTTGCTCAGACTCAAAGAAAGGTACAAGGTTGGTATTGATGAATGTCTCAAAGCTCGTGGTTGACTCATTCCTTTCCTCAGTTTTACCTTTATGTAGATGAAGCGCACTCCATTGGAGCTCTCGGCCCCCATGGTCGTGGTGTTGCCGATTATTTCGGAGTTGATCCCCGCGGCATTGATATCCTTATGGGTACCTTCACCAAGTCATTTGGAGCCGCAGGTGGGTACATCTCTGGGAACAAGACCCTCATCGATCATCTCCGTGTGCATGGGCACCTTGGTACTTATGCAGAAGCTATGACACCGCCCGTGCTCACTCAAATCATTGCAAGTATGGCTAGTATCATGGGCATTGCAATTCCCAACACGCCCGTCGAGAATTCTCCTGCCGCGATCATGCAATACCAGCAACAACAACTAGAGCTCCGCGGCGTCACACCTGTGCATCCGGGCCCCGCTTCACCCTCGACACTGCCGCACTGGCTGACTCTTCCGACACCACTGTCAAGCGGCGCGGAAGGCAGGGAACGTCTCAGGAGACTGGCGTTCAATTCAAGATATCTGCATCGGGGTCTGAAAAAATTGGGCTTCATTACGTATGGACACCACTCGTCACCCATTGTACCATTGTTGCTGTTCAACCCGGGTAAGATGTGCATGTTCCATCGGATGATGAAGGACCGCCAGACGCCCATTATCGTGGTTGTTGTGGCCTACCCTGCAACTCCGCTCGTGACGAGCCGCGTTAGGTTCTGTGTGAGTGCGGCGCACACGAAGGAGGACATAGATCTAGTTCTCAAGGCATGCGATGAGATTGGAGATGTATTAGATTTGAAGCATGGACTACCAAAGAGGGAGAGATGGAGTATAGAAAAGGTCATCGAGAATGCAGCTGAGCTCGCATCGCTTTGAGGGCGGCGTTGAGCACACGCATGGGGACTTATCTATCGAATATACTTGTTACACACGTAGTTGTTGGCTGTTGAGCACTAGAGATACCCTTTACACAATTACAGAGCTGGATACTCGCTTGGAGACTTGAGAATTCGGTGCACGTTGCAACGGTCTTGTGATTGATTTGAACTCTTCCGAAGAAATGATGTCGAGGCTCGATATCGTTCCCGTGGTCACTCTGAATTTCGGGCATGAATATATGGAGAGGAAATTATGCATGTTGCATAACTATCTCTCCTTGTCCAGGGGGCGCAATCGTATGAACCGGCTGCCTCCGGCAACCTTGAAAGCAAATGCAGGCATCATCCACATTCCTCACTCCTCCACGACTTTTACTTGACGTTGAACACTTGCTGCGCAGTTTCTCGACGCCATAGAGAAGTCTTTACATATCGTTCTTTAGAAACACTCCTTAAATACCATGATGTCTCCTGCCATGTCCACTTCGTTCACTCCTGACGAAGCCCTTGACTTCTTATTCTCTCCTAACCTCATCTCTCCCGAGGTCAAGGACGCTCTGCATCCTGACGTCCATGTACGTACCTAATGTCACTATCATTCACAGTGAGTCGCCCATTAACCATATAGATTCGCCCTCTTGCATCAACCGACTACCGGCGCGGTCACCTCCAAGTGCTCTCAGTGCTTACTTCAGCACCTGACATGGGCGAAGAAGCCTGGCGCGCCCACTTCAATTTCCTGCGCGATTCAGGGACATACTACACCGTGGTCATCGTCGACAAAGCGTCAGATCAGATTGCTGGCATAGGCACCGTGTTCCTCGAGCGCAAGTTTCAGCGCGGAATCAGCTGTGTTGGACACATCGAAGATATCGCGGTCGATGAGAGGCAGCAGGGGAAGAAGTTGGGCTTGAGGATCATTCAGGCGTTGACATATATCAGTGAGAATAGCGGCGCTTACAAGACGATTTTGAACTGCAGCGACAAGAACATACGTGAGTTCTCTATTTTATTCTACTGCTCTTGATTGTGTGATTGGCGATTTTCGCTTTAGCCTTCTACGAGAAGTGTGGATACGAGAGGAAAGAGATTGAAATGGTTTGTCTTGTTTTATCCGCAATCTGAGTTCTGGGTTATTCTGACAATTTCCAGACTCGCTATACCCCTGTGCGCGCTCACTCACCGAGACTCTGAATATTGCTGTCTTCTCTGGCAGAACGATAGCAATCTCGACTTTGCACATTTCCTTTGATAGCCTCTTAGACTTGATTGCACGATGTATAGGTCAGGACTTTCTAAATATAGCGTTACCTCAACATGACCGAGGCGGCTTTGATACACAGCGCAAACGTCCTTGGTCCATACGTCTCACCGTGTCAATTTTGTTGTGCATGACAAAATCGTCAGTCTCGGATTTAGACGTGAATGCTTGATGGATATACTTCCGAAATGATGTAGTTCTGACGAGACATACTTGAAGTGGAGGAGATCATAACACTCACTACCAGTGTTCAGATAAATATGTAAGATATTAATAAATAAGTGGCGTATGGTGTGTTCTAGTGGCGCGATACTCTGTTAGGCTTGAAGTACCATTAAAACCGGAATTCGGATCTCTCTTGCTCTTTTCTTGGAGAATGGCACTCTCAATAATGATGCCTTTGGCCGGCTGTCCTTGTTGACTTTTAATCCCTATTCACCTTTCCGTAAAGTGGTCTCTTGTTTTGTGCCTCGGGCAGTGCAGATTACAAACATATCCGATGAAAGGATACAAGGACACCATGCGAAGTCACTTTCCACAACATACAAGAAACCAGTGTCATGGCTTGTTCTGGTTTCCACTGGCTTTGTTCTGTCCCAAGTGATAGCTTTTCCTAACAAGACATCTTACCCTTGCAATGATGACGGTTGCCATGCTTGACGTTTAAAAGCTCGTGTTTCGTTCCTATAATCATACTGCATCACATTTTCTGAAACTCAAGTTGAACTTGAAGGTCAGTACGATCATGATCGTGAATATTCGTAGCTGACTTGAAGCCTTAGCGATGTACTCCGTACTTAAAAAAATAATCAAAGGTACAGGTGTCAGATTTAAGGGTGGCTTTGGTCGATCACGTCATGGTTGTGCCCACAAACCTGACTCCAAGGTTCCTGAAATTCACTCAGGTCGCGGTGACAACATACCACCTACTATCAGGTCATCATCCGTTCTCCTGGTCCCCGTCCAACGAGCACCCGAACCTCATGTCTGGAAAGCCATCCTACAGCTTCATTTTGACATTGCCATCAGTGAAGAATATTGCCTGACCGTCCTTGAGAATAGCAACTGTCTGGAATCGCTATCCGTTCTTCTTTCTGGAAACTTGGAATCTGTGGAACACCCAATTTTGAGCCAACGAGTTGTCCAGGCGACAAGGCTCGAGACCCTTCGTATCTCAACCACATTCCGACTTTCAGAACCTTTCCTCGCTTCCATCAAGTGTCCAGGCTTGAGGACTCTTTCGTTGACGAGAGATGCTTCAACAATACATCCTGATGAAAAAAAAACAATATTTGTTGGTTTCAAGAGGCTTGTAAGTCGCTATCGCTGTCAAACATGTTCCCACCAGTTGAGGAGCTGAAAGAGTTCCTTGATCTGATGAATGTAGAACAACTTCGAGAACTCAGTGTTCTAGATAACCGGGTCATCTTCAATGACAAGAAACGCAAGCCACCTATCAAAGACTCAATCATAAAAGCTTTGACAGATGGAGGCCCTTCCACATTTGAACGATGCCCATATCTCAATATTTTGATGCTCTCACCGCTTGACTTGTTGAGCTACGATCTCAAAAGGAAGACTCTGTCTTCTCCATCACCTATTCAGCAGAGCATGACAATCAACAGGATCGTGCCACTCTGTCCAGACTCGGGCGAAAGAGGCAATGGCTTCATGTGATAGAGCAGAAGGAAGGTTAGAGCTAGTAAATTGATGATGCAGAAAGGAAAGAAACACTTCTAATAGGATGTCCGAACAATCTCTAGACCTTGTGCCCTCAAACAGTTCAAAGTAGATGCGTCAGTCTTGCTATCATGTCGTTCCCAAATGGCTTGAGGAAGCTCCACCCGTCTCAGCCCATGAGGGTGGTGACTTCCATTCCACCGAGATGAGATCATACGTGAAAGAACACCATCAGAGGTACTATAGTTCTCAATCCCGAAAGTGGACAGATAAGGGAACATCTGAGCAGAGCGATGAATATCAATGCTCCATGTGAGCCTCCTTGCAACTTCACTTTTCACTTGTCAAAAATTGCAGAAAAGTCAGCCAAAGTGAGTATATGGAGTGAAAGCACTTCAGCTCGAGAAAACTCATGAGCTCATGGCGGAGTTTCAGGTCATATGGAGGCGTCATTGCACAGATCGTTAAGTGACGAAGTGTGCAGCCAGAACGGTCGATGAGACGTTCAAGGCTAGAGAAATCCTCAGGCCTGGGTAACTGGAGGAAATTCAAGGACGGAAGAGTTAGGGCGTTGAAGAGCGCTGCAGGGTCATCACAACTCGGAATACTCAATGAGCGTAGACTTTCAATGGTGAGAGTGGAAGAGGTAGTGTTGATTGGGGAGTGAATATAACAGCTGAAGGCAACATCTTCAATCTGCGGTAGACAAGATAGCAACTCCAAACACTCTGCAGTCCGAAAAGACCGCCTCATAACAAGCTTTCTAAGATTGGGCCACGTCAACGAAGATATGTGAGCTGGAGTGTCAAAATCCCACGATAGATCGATCAGAGTTTGTATAGGCGCAAGAGCTGATATTAGTTTGTTGGCGTCATCCTTTGTAAAGCGATTCTCCGTGGGCAAGGACTCGAATTTCGACTTTCTTCAGCAAAGGGACATTCTCTGGCTGCAACTCCAGAAGTTTGGCATATGTCAATGGCTGCAAGATGATCATCACGTCGGCCCATTTGGTAGCTATGCGAAAAAAATAAGGTTGGAGCAGTATCTAACTCTGTGTCGCCGCCGAGTGTCTGAAAATTTATTACCAAAGGGGCACCACGAGTACGTTCAAGCCACAAGTCGATATAAGGCCATGTCATTCTTTCTTCCTACAGAAAAGGCATTGAACGTTGACCAAAGCATTGGCATTGATATTGCAACATCTCTCCACCACTTACAAACCCCAGAGATTGCTATGGGTGGGTCGTCGACATCAGGTGCACTCCGTCGCCTATCATACAAGCGATCGAGAGTGTAGACAAAAATGAGACCTAGAAGTTCTGCAGGGAGGCGATTGATGGGTGCCTCCGTGGATGTCGTTGCTGGTTCTAAGGATACCACATCTAAATCAGTGGATGTAAGTTTGCCGATAGACGAAAGGGATTGAGGATCTGAGAGGTTGAGTCAGATAGCGGAAAAGATCTGATATATACCCCGCTCACGGTATCCTCGAGGGTCAAGTACATTTTGCAATGGACGAGGTTTTCGTTTCTTGGCCCGAAAGCGGAAAGAACGTTTCAATGACGATAGCATAGGGGAAGATAAAGTCGTAAAGCAAATGCTTCTCCCAATTTTAAATCGCACGAGAGTTATGTCTTGAACAAAACAAAAAAGAATTACTTTTTGTCAATCACCATTCACTGCAGGGATTGGGAGATTTTTCGGGAAGAAAAACCCATTAGAAAGATGTCAAATAATTTCTAATTAGTTTTTCTCATGTATTACATAAAATTTATTTTGAGAAACAAAAAAGAAAAAGTTAAACAATTTCAATGCTTTTCCTTGAGGAAAACAATTTCAATGCTTTTCCTTGAGGAAAACAATTTCTTTTGATTTTGATTTTTCCTAAGATACAGAT
>QGOB01001510.1:0-24656 GCA_003313055.1 Termitomyces sp. MG145
GGAAAGTGCTAGTTCTAGTAGCAAGACTGACCTTGATGTTTCTATTTCTAGCCTTTCATTGGAAAAGTCATCGTCAGAAGAAAACGCGGATCGTTCAAGGCACTCAACTCTCGGTGCCGCCTGACGAAGTAGTGCGTGCCGGGTATCCGATATACCAATATTGTTGAAATCGTCGAAAACCTTGCATCCCGCTTTGTGTGTCGAGGCTTCAAGCAATCCGTTAAGAACTGAACAACTGATTTACTGGGACCACAAGCGGTAAATGAATTCAATTGTATGATCGTGATAAGATACTACGCGTGTGCATGTCGGCACCGAGCATTCTCCCAATTACTATAAAGCCAGCCGGATATTCTCCCAATGTCTCCAGCTTTCGCTACCTCTTGAGTGGTACAACCCAGTTGCATTTCAACATGTCCGCCAACAACCGTCAGTCTTTTTCCGACAAACCTGGCGCTGCTCTCAAGGTACGCTCGTCCTTGCTTCTCGGCATTTGACCAGTTGAGAAGAGCACTCTCGAGAAGGCTGGAGGCAGCACAAAGGGTGACATGAACTCTCTCGCGTCCTCTGCTCAGCCCAACGTTAGTGCATCTCCAGACGATGGCGGTGCGCCTAGCTCATCTTGTTGCAGAGCCAGAAGTCTACCCCCCGGAAGACAGGCAAAAGTGTCAGTGGCGAATCTAAACTGGAGAATGCGGGTGATGTGCGTGCTGTCATCTTCCTGACCGATCTATAATTGACACACTGACCTCCCTCCTGCTTTTCAGGACAGTTGGAAGGACCTCATAGACTGTTGAAATAATCGAGGGCGATGAAGAGCGATCCTTAGCGTAGCTGAGTGTGAGCGAGGATAGATCGATGTATTTGGGTTCAAACGCCTAAAGGACTTATGGTCCTTGAGCATTCGCCTTCTATACATACATGAAAACGTACAAAAAATATATACTGTGTAATAACTAATGACTGTTCGGGGCCTGTTTATCGATAAGTACAACTAACAAATTGATGTTGCATGTGGCGGTGTCGATCCTCACCGTTGCCGCCGGATATACCTTTGACATGCGGGTTTACTTGGCTGTGCCGATTTCAACATAGACATGAGTCGTTAGTTCGCAAGGCGGTACAACAAAGGATCTAGAATGAGTATGTATACTGTGTCTGCTTGTATGTAGCGCGTAGTTGTTCCTACCTAGAACGAGAATGAATTGAATTAAGAGTACTACACGTGCTACCGACTGTAGATAGTGTACGTGTTACCAACTGTAGATAGTGTTCCTAGAAGGAAAAGGCACGAAATGCGAACGCAGAAGGAAACCAGAGGAAGAACACGAAGAAAACGACGAGGAGGAGGAAAAGTGGTGGATACGGATGGAAGGCGACACCGAGGCAGAGTACGGACATGTGGAAGGCATGACAGGAAGGGAAAGGGAAGAAGGAGCTAGTGGATGAGAATCCCCATGGTGGCACTGATCCAGTTGTTGAATGGGAATTCAGGAAAGGGAAACCAGTCTGCCCAATTTGTCTTGGTGATAATCAACCAAAGGCACACAGGTATACCTCAAGTAGTCCTCTATATAGACTTCTATATATGCTTCCCAAGCCTTAGGGATAATGTTATCCCCCATGCTCCACTGGGTAGTGATATGCTTTGCTACTCTGGCCAATAGTCTCTGCCTGGTGAAGGCCCTTGGGACCTTCCCATGGCGTCTCCAGAACACAAGGATCCTCCACTTGAGGACCTTGTCGGGATTGTTATTGCAATCATTGCCCGATGACTCAGATGTATCCTCTAGGATCATCTCAATATATGCTGAGAACCTAGGTCTCTGCCATCTGGCTGCTGTTATAGCAGGACCAGCTCCTGAGCTTGCATCAAGTTCCAGCTGACCTCAGTCCTGACTTGAGCTGGGTAGGCTCTCACCTACCTTGCTCCTGCATCCAGTTCTTTGACCACCACTAGGTGGTCTCACCAGGGGTGTAATGAACAACCCCCCTGGCATCACAGCTTCTGCCAGACCCATGTATGTATGTGACATGGCATCCACCATTACTCCTCTTGGAGTACCTTCTCCTGGAGCACTAGGCAGTGCTTCATGTGCCAAGTGCCCAGCATCTTCCCCAGCTGCTGCATCCTCCTTGGACATCTTCAGTCCTGGGTTATTTTTTTTTATAATGCTGTACAATATGTTATGATTCGACTCTCAGGTGTGGCAGCAGCATTCAGCTATTTTGTTCTCTTTCCCTTTTTGTCCAGCTCGATTGTCCTCGATTGATACTGTATAGTATCTCAGCCACCTCAATCTTACGAGCCTATAAAATACTTACTTAATTAGGAAATCCCTGAGTTCTTTCTGGTGAACTGAGGATCAATTACTTATTCGTATCTACAGGTTATAGACCTCAAAAAGCGCTCATTGCTACTTACACATACACAAAATGACAATCACTACTACTGCAGGAGGAAACAGCAATCCACCTACTTTACCAGACAAATTTTTGTTTGACGGAACAAACTACATTGCCTTCAGAGACAGAGTCTTACTTGCTGCTCAACTTAAGGGCACTGAAGGATACCTTGACGGCACAATCTCAAAACCTACATCTAAAATGACAATCCCAGCACCGGCCGCAACAGAATGGTGGGATGTATCTCCATCCCCACAGAAATGGCGAGTCTGGAATGCATGGGCATTAGCCTTAATCATATATAACTCAAAAAGCCCCATTGGCCTTGGTGTCAAAATGACTGATACGGCAGCGAAGGCATGGGCCATGACAAAAGTGTACATCTACACATACCCATTTAGTTCCTCGACCGTCATCTTATCATGGACCCGCAAACACTAACAGCTGCAAAGAATGGTAGTTTTTCAATTCATGTTAGCCCACATGGAGTTCAACTTCTTCCGTTGAACTCCAGGTGAGCACAATAGTGACATTCTGTTCATACGATACTCAATCAAACTTCTTCCGTTGAACTCCAGTTCCTCGCGTGAACTAAGTCGAGATTTCATCGTCGCTTACCCGCGCTGACCGCGACCTTCCTCGCGCACATCCGAGACGTCTCTTCGTCAGGTTATGGGCCCCGCTAACGGTCTACTCAACGCTGCATCGTCCAGCTCTGGAGATGCATTTAAATTTCCGAAACTCAATGGCGAAAATTACGCACTATGGGCCGAACACATGAAAGCCACACTGCAGTCTCGCTACCTCTGGCTCATTGTAACGGGTGACGAGGAACAGCCCTCAAAACCGTCGAACACAAAGCCTGAGGGTCCAGCAGAAGCGACCTGGAAAGTTGAGAAGAAGGAATACCTCGAGTGGACGTTGCGGGATCAGGCGGCACAGGGTCTGATGAAATCTGCGGCCGAGAGCTCTCAGTGGCCTCACGTGTCAGAAAAGAAAACGGCAAAAGAGATGTGGGATGGATGGAGGGCGCTGCATGTCACGAATCAGCAAAAGATCAACGTGCATTACTACTTCGAGGAACTTTACGCTCGGAAGTATGCTGATGGGACCAGCATGGCCGACCACATCGCCGCGATGCTCGACATAAAGAATAAGATCACGGACGCTGGTGAAGAGATCCCAGACATCCATGTCGCCCGCGCGCTTGTTCTTTCACTGCCACGTACATTGTCATGGGATCTCATCAAGATCCAACTCTTTGGAATGGAGAAGCTTACATCTGAGGACGTATCAACTCAACTACAAGCCGAATATAACCGCCAATTCCGCGAGAAAGAGAGCAAAACTGCCCTGCTTGCCTCAAAGAAGTCCGATGGTAAGAAAAAGGGGCGCAAGCCAATGGCCAACGACAAATGCCGCTATTGCCAAGGACTCGGCCATTGGATCAACAAATGTCCGAAGCGGATTGAGGACGAGAAAAAGAAAAAGGCCGGCGAGGGTTCGGGAGCCGCCAACCTCGCTGTCACTGATCTCTGAGAGCTTTGTCGTGAACCTGGGCAGATATATATGGCTGGAAAATTCGATCACACTTGTGACGTGCTCCTTGACTCTGGTGCGACGTCGCACATGTTTTTCGATCCGTTGTTCTTTGTAACCTATACGCCGGTCACTGCCAATTCAGATGACAACTGGATTTCGGTGGGAGACGCCCGCAACATACCTGTAGCGGGGCGTGGGACCGTGAAATTCCAAACTCAGTCATCAAAAGGTCCCACGACAGTCACTTTAGCCGATGTCCTCCATGTTCCTAAAATCGCCGCCAACCTTGTTAGCTTTGGAACCTTACAACGTCAGGGTGCGACTTACAGGAGCTACACGGAGGGATCCGAAATTGGACTGGTCGTATTGAGAGATGGGGCAGAGTTATTCCGTGCGTCACTATTGGGTAGCACAGGCACCTTGTATCATATCGTCTGCGCTGCAATTCAAACTGAGTCTGCTTACGTCGCCAGTGGGAGTCTCCGCCTGTGGCATCGTCGCCTCGGACACTTGAATTATGATGCAATCAGGGATATGCGACGGAAAGACATGGTAACGGGCCTTACCATTACATCCCCCACTTCCTATGACCACGTTTGCGAGGGCTGTGCCCTCGGCAAATCACATCGCACACCTTTTCCCCATACGAGCACCACCATATATGAAAAAATGGGCCTCGTCGTAGTCGATCTCACGGGTCCGATGTCTGTTGAGACATGGACAGGGATGCGTTACGCCCTGGTCGTCGTTGAAGTTAGCTCACGGTTCAAGGTTGGTCAACCCTTGAGACTAAAGAGTGAAGCTGGTGCTGCGCTATGGGAGATCATTGCGATGTTGGAGAGGCAGTCAGGGTTAAAGCTAAAACGGATACGCTCAGACGTGGGGACAGAATTCCTGAAAGAGCTCCTTACCGAATTTTGTCGCCGTAACGGAGTGATCCATGAAACAACTGTGCCTTACACTCCAGAGCAAAACGGAATAGCCGAGAGAGCTATTGCCGTGCTCTTCGAAATGGTCCGTTGTATGCTGCACTCCGCCGGGATGGATCTGCGTTACTGGGGCGAGGCTCTCATGTATGCAGTTCACATTCGAAACTGCTCACCAACTGTTGCTCTTAGTGGCATCGTGCCCCAGGAAGCCTGGACTGGTCGCAAACCCGATATCTCCCACCTGCAAATTTTTGGATCAATCGCGTATGCCAACATTCCGAAAAAGGTTTGCGGAGGAAAGCTAGAAGTCACATCAGTCAAATGCCGCATGATCGGCTGGTGGACTGATGAGACGAAAGGCTATAGACTCGAGGATATTGAGACCGGGAAGCTCATTACTGCCAGAGACGTACGTTTCGTGGAGGATGACAGTCCTGGAGACCTTGCAGAATTTGAGACGTGTGGGAGTGCGCTGTCGACAGAGGAATTGGCAACACTAGTCCCGGAGGACAGTGCACCCTCAGAACCTGCCCCGACACCTCCACCCATAGTCTCGACGCCCCCAGAGGCACCACCCGCCGCCTCCGAGCCCACACCGACCGTTGCAGCACCTAGAACTTCCAGACGGGGCAACCTACCCCCAAGAAACCACCCCACGCGTACCCGTCACCAAGTCGAACGTTACGGCGTCGTGGCCACGAACGACGAAATATCCGAGGAAGAAGACGGTAGCTCGCACAGAGCCTATATCACGTTTGAAGAGACTGAACCCAAGACGTACCGTGAAGCAGCATCCTCCACTTGCTCGAAGCAGTGGGAGGAGGCAATCGCGACCGAGTACAAAACGTTGCAGCAAACCGGCACTTTTGAGTGGGTTTCGACGCTCCCTGAAGGTCGAAAAGCCGTTGGAAGTCGCATTGTGTTCCGCGTAAAGCGCGATGGCAATGGAAAAGTATCTAAGTTCAAGGCTCGAATTGTCGCGAAAGGCTTCTCACAAGTGTACGGTCAGGACTTCACTGAGACGTTCTCATCCGTCGCCAAGTTCACTACCCTGCGAACCCTCCTGTCCGTCGTGGCCTGCAAAGACTGGGAGCTCCATCAAGTCGATGTCGTAGCTGCTTACCTCCGTGGTAACCTCGAGGAAGAACTGTATATGGAGATACCCGAGGGAGTGATAGTCGAGGGCAAAAACGGTGGCTATTGGAGGCTGAGGAAGCCCCTCTATGGGCTAAAACAAGCGGGGCGGCAATGGAAAACCAAACTCGATGAGGTAATGTCGGAAGCTGGTTTCGAAAAGAGCCAGGCAGATGACTGCCTCTATATCCTGAGAAAGGATGGTGAAATCATAATGCTGGTCTTAGTATATGTCGATGACATGGCACTCACCGCAAAAAGTATCACGATTCTACAGAAGTTCAAAGATGAACTGTCCGCCGAATTCGAGATATCTGACTTAGGAGAACTGAGGTACATCTTAGGCATCCAGGTCAAGCGGAACAGGCAGTCACGCACCATTTCCCTAAACCAGACAGCATACGCTCATCAAGTCTTAGCACGATTCGGCATGTCCAAATGCACGCCTGTATCCACCCCATCCACCACCAAGCAAATCCTGTCCACCTTGCAGTCCCCCCAAAACGAGAATGAACGTTCGGAATACTTAAAATTCGCGAACGGATTAAAGTATCTTGAAATCGTCGGCGCGCTATTGTATGCCACTCAAACGCGGCCCGACATCCAATACTCTGTTGGAATCATCGCTCAATATGGCGGCAACCCCAGGAAAACTCACCTAGAAGCCGCAAAACGCATCCTACGCTATTTAAAAGGCACTGCCGAAATGGCATTAGTCTTTGGAAGAAGTGGGAGCAAAGAGATTGACCTCGTCGGTTGGACCGACTCAAACTGGGCACAAGACGTCGATTCGCGTCGTTCCATCGGTGGATTCGTGTTCGACGTAGCAGGTGGGTCAGTATCGTGGTCGGCCAAGAAACAACCCACGGTCGCGCTGTCAACAGTCGAAGCCGAATACATGGCTGCATCAAATGCAACCAAAGAAGCTATCTGGCTCCGAGTTCTGCTCGAGGACCTCGGATACCCTCAGTTACATGCAACCATCATCCACGCGGACAATCAAGGATGCATTGCGTTGGCCAGGAATCCTGTCGCACACTCACGAGCAAAGCATATCAATATACGGCACCACTTCTTACGCGAGCGCATTGAGAGGAAAGAAATAAGTCTCAATTATTGTTCTACCAAAAACATGATTGCCGACATCTTCACGAAGGCTCTACCGCGTGAAGCATTCGAGAAGTTCCGTGATGCACTGGGAGTCAGCTAAGAGTGAAGATCTCGTCAAGTGGGAGTGATGAAAGTGTACATCTACACATACCCATTTAGTTCCTCGACCGTCATCTTATCATGGACCCGCAAACGCTAACAGCTGCAAAGAATGGTAGTTTTTCAATTCATGTTAGCCCACATGGAGTTCAACTTCTTCCGTTGAACTCCAGGTGAGCACAATAGTGACATTCTGTTCATACGATACTCAATCAAACTTCTTCCGTTGAACTCCAGTTCCTCGCGTGAACTAAGTCGAGATTTCATCGTCGCTTACCCGCGCTGACCGCGACCTTCCTCGCGCACATCCGAGACGTCTCTTCGTCAGGCCACCTTAAAAGAAATGTATGGGACCATCTCGGACCTAGGAGCCAACTTGGCAGAAAACATACTTAGAGCTACAAAATACACGGATGGGATGGACTTCTTGGAACATATCACAGACCTTCGCTCCAAATGGAACAACACCACCAAAAAGGGTGCCGATATCCAAGAAAGCCAGTTCTGTGCCATCATCATCTCATCCCTCCCAGCTTCCTGGGATTACATTGTGGCGTTGCTCCAATCTACCAAAAATGCCGTCGACCTCATCGCAGGCTTGACTCTCCATTGGGAAAGGATAAAGGAATGGTCAACCATGGCAGGAACCACATCCACAGCCCTCTTCACCAGAGCTTCCCAGCCTCAGAAGAAACTGGTTTGCATCAACCCTAACTGCGGAAGGATGGGCCACACAGTTGACAACTGCTACTGGAGGGGTAGGGGAAAAGAAGGACAATTTCTCCCTAACTTTGGAAGACAAAGGCATACTACTGTGTCACAGACAGGGGGGAACTCCTCACCTTCAACTCAGTCCCAGACCCCAGCAGCAAACCTGGCAAATGCTACAACAAACACCCAAACCACATATGCGTTGATGGCGGCATTGCCCTTTGCACCCACAGCTCTCTATGATGACCAGATGAAGCCCCTCAAGACATATTTGGAGAACATAGAGGTGTCAAAAACCATCACTGCTGTAGCATTACAAGCGGGCAAGGACATCGCTAGTTATGCTGATTCTGGAGCTACTGATCATTGTTTCGTTGATCGTGGAGACTTTGAAGATTACCAGAAGTATCAGACTCCCCATCAGGGAGTGGCCGCAAATCAGGGAGGAACCTTTAGTATTTTAGGAGTTGGTACTGTCCAAAAATTGGTCAATACAAAGGGACATACTTCCATCCTGGTTTTTAACAAGGCTCTCCACACCCCAGACTTAGCGGCAAACCTGATCTCAATCGGAAAGTTTGACGATTTGGGATTCTCTGTTGTCTTCAAAGGAGGGAAGGCCCTGTTCCAAGACCCATCAGGCACTGTGTTCATGGAGGGGAGTAAAACCAACAGAATGTACCTTCTTGACCTCTGCCCTGTCTCAAATGCACTCCCATCCAATCCCACTCAACCACTGCCTACAGATCAGCCTTTACCAAAAGCACTTGTTGCCAGCTCGCTAAACAAACCTGTTGGACTGGATGTCTGGCATTGTAGGTTTGGGCATGCAAGTGTCCAGGCCATTTGCAATTTGGGCACTCAGGAATTAGTCACTGGATTAAATTTTAAGGGGAATGCGGACATACCAGGACTTTGCAAAGACTGTATCTATGGCAAGCACACGACCTTTTGATGGCATCTTAGAGGATGTGCAGACAGCAGGGATAAAAGTCTACATTGATTTATGGGGACCTGCCACTATTGTTTCTCTAAGAGACGCCAGCTATCTGATGATGTTCACCAATGCCAGCTTGTCAAGACTCTATGCTGCTTACCTGGCCAATAAAGCAGGTAGTACTACTCTAGCTGCAGTGGAGACATATGTCAAAGAGGCTGAGTGACAGACTGGAAACTGAGTACAAACAATTCAGGTAGATGGTGGTAGAGAGTGGATTAACCACCTCTGGCACAATTTTTGCTGAGAAACTGGAATTGAGATCAAGACAGTTGTACTGTATGCCCACTCCAAAAATGGTGTTGTGGAATGCTCCATATGTACTGTGTTCAATGGAGTCAGGTGCTTGTTAGCCAAGAGTGGCTTGCCAAAGAGCCTGTAGGCTGAGGCAGCGTCCACTGTCATCTATACCCGAAATTTGTTGCCGTCAATGCGTCATCCAGGAGTTGTGCCTGAGGAGAAGTGGACTGGGAGGAAGCAGGATGTGGGACATTTATGTCCATTTGAATGTATTGGTTATGCCAGGGTCTCTGAGGAGCTGATCAAATCAAAACTCGACCCTCAATCAATCAAATACATTATGGTGGGGTACTCAAGTCATGGCTATCACCTTTATGACAAGAATGCACGGATTATTGTCACCAGCAGGGATGTAATCTTTGAAGAAGGTGTAGGACATCATACACTCGAGATTCCTGAGGTTGACAATCTTGCCTCAAATATGCCCATGCCTGCCAATATAACAACACCTGAAATCCCATACCCTCAACAACAGATTGCCCCTAGAGTCTGATTTTCTGATGGCTCACTGCACCCTCAACTAGCAACACCATCTGTTCCCAACACCTCAGCTCAGCCTGGGACAGAGACTATTTTATGCCAATCATCTTGGGTAGTTCAACCAACACATGCTATCCTTGAGGCTCAAGAGTCTCTAGACATTCAGGCAGCTGCGTGTCAGGCAGAGGAGGAATGGGCTGCTGATGAAGATGCACCTGAGGTGTTACTCACCACTGCATTTGCTTTCCTTGCATCAAAAACGGAATCATCTGAATTTCAGGTCCCTAAGAGCTACTGGGAGGCAATGAAACACCCTGACTTATGGCTCCCAGCGGTAGAGGCTGAATTAGGGGTTATAGATGATAAACAGGTCTGGGAGGTGGTGGATGCGAGTGAAGTACCTGGTGGAAAGAAAGTGGTGGACTGCATGTGGGTTTTTGCCAATAAATTTGATGCAGATGGAAACATTGTGAAGAGGAAGGCTCGGCTTGTTGCAAAGGGATATAATCAAGTACAGGGTGAGGATTTTGATGAGACCTATGCATTGGTTGTCAGACTGGAGTCCATGTGCATGACAGTAGCCATTGCGGCATCCCTGGGGATGCATGTCTAGCAAGTTGATTTTACTTCTGCTTATCTCAACAGTGCACTCGAACACACTGTATACATGAGGTCTCTCCCAGGTTTTTGAGGAGGGGAGGGAAAGGTACTTCACCTCAAGAAAACCCTTTACAGACTTATGCAGGGAGGCCACAACTGGTGGAATACTCTGGATAAGGCCTATGACAACCTTGGATACCTCGCCTCCCAAGAAGATGGCTGCATTCAATATAAGCGGACCCAGGGGGAGCACACCATCACCGACAATTATAATGACAATGTTTTAGGAGCATCCACTACTCTTGAAAGAGCTCAGAAGGCGAAGGATGGACTTGGGTCAAAATTTGAGATCAAAGATATGGGGGAATTGAGATATATTCTGGGTGTATGCTTTGATAGAGACCCAACTACAGGTGACATATCCCTCTCCCAACGTCCTTACCTCAAACAAATGTTGGAGTGATTTGGCTTTAGATCTTCAAACCCCAAGTCTACACCCCTTCCTACTGGATTGATCCTCACTGAGTCCCGATCCCCACTGAGCGAGTCTGACCAGCATTATATGAAGGACAAACCATATTGCGAAGCACTTGGATCCTTAATGTGGGCTCAGGCTGTGACTCGACCTGACTTATCATATGCCGTTGGCCTCCTAGCTCGATTCCAAAGTAATCCCAGACCTGCTCACTGGAAGGCCTTGGCCCATGTGATGCAGTATGTGAACGGGACCTTGGACTACCACATTAGGTACCAAAAGGGAGGTGACATTTGGCCTGTTGGGTATGTTGATGCAGACTATGGAGGCAATCTTGATACCTGCCATTCTACTGGAGGCTACGTATTTACTATGGCTGGGGGAGCAGTTTGCTGGAGCTCCAAACAACAACCCACTGTCGCCCCTTCTACAACTGAAGCCGAGTAGATGGCGTTGACTTGAGGAGCGCAGCAGGCCATGTGGATGTTCAATTGGCTCTTGGATATTGACCTACCTCAAAATCTCCCTGCTGTCCTACGTTGACAACTCACTGGCTCAATCCCTCACTCAGTATATGAAAGGTCATGCCTGTGCTAAACACATTGACATTCGACACCACTACATCTGCGAACGTGTCAAGAATGGTGAGATTGACGTGGTTCATGTCCCATCTACCAAAAACCCTGCCAATCTCTTTACCAAACCCCTTCCTTGCACTTGTCATGACTATCTTGTTGGATTACTGAACCTCAAGCCACAGCTGTGAGTCTGGGGGAGTGTTGTGATTCAACTCTCAGGTGTGGCAGCGGCATTCGGCTATTTTGTTCTCTTTCCCTTTTTGTCCAGCTCAATCATCCTCGATTGATACTGTATAGTATCTCAGCCACCTCAATCTTACGAGCCTATAAAATACTTACTTAATTAGGAAATCCCTGAGTTCTTTCTGGTGAACTGAGGATAAATTACTTATTCGTATCTACACAATAACATTATGATAGTATCACTGATGCTGAGAACTTTTTTTGGCAATGATATGACTCTATGTCTAAAGTCATAAGTCCTGGTTAAAACAAACCATACTATGTGCTGAAAACTGTAGGCATAACAGGCAGACAACTCCTCAGAAACCAGAAAACATGGGAACACTTAAATAATTCACATTGCTGAAGGGCTAATAAAATAATAGAGTATTCAGACAAGCAAGGGGACGAAAAATGGGCAATTAAATATTGATTATTATTGCTGGAATGGTGGACATAGCAGATCTCTGCCAGATATCTCTAATCAAGAGATAATCAAAGAATCTGACATCTTACTCCATGGAATAAAAAGATAGGAAGGTCCGGAATATCAAATCATCGAAAATAGGCAAAGAAGGAAAGAGGGGAACCATAGGAATAAGAGGGAATAGTCCGGAACAAGGAGAAAGAATTTTAGGAATGATTCTGACTAGGGGAAAGACCTATAAGGAAAGATGATCAAAAGAGGAAATGTGGTTGCCACAGTTATAAATGGGATGGATCAATAATGATTGAAGGAAGATCAGGAAACATAGGGAACGAAGTAGGAAGACTTAGGGAGAGCTGGGGAAAGCTCTGGGTTCAGGAGAGTATTTGGTATGTCAGAACAAGGTGAACTATCAGATACTCTAGAGGACAGAAGGAAAAGGGCTGGCTCAGGAAAAGTCAGGACATCGGACTACATGGAAATATGAATGTTAGGAAGAAGGGTATTGGATAAATATGTTCCTAGTATGTTTCAAACAGCTGGAACAAGTACATTCATGTCCTTCCAAGAAACATGAATGTTTTCCTGGAAGTGGAAGAACTCCGGAATATGGTGACTCTAGGACTTGTCAGGCAAGCCCCAGAAGCATCAGAAGTCATGGAATATGAAGGGATAGGTGGAAGGGACAGAATATTAGGTCTTGAGGCAGCAGGAGGGACCGATGTTATTGTTCCCTCCTCAGAACAGGAATGTTTCATGGAAACAGTGAAACTCCGGAGATTCTTCATGAGTCTATCATGTTCTATGCGGGAAAGGGTTATCAATTAACTTATTGGTAACAGAACATGGTGGATGGACGGAAAATAGGCAATGTTTCAAGGGAATTCAATGGAAAAGGGATATAGTAATCTACTTATAGAATTCTCAAGTCACATGGAAAGATGGTCTGTGCACCCATTAGAACAGTATAAATAGAGTAGAAATAGGTTAGAATTGACAGGCAATTAGTGGATAAAGGCTCGGTGGTTCCCAGGGAGTGAATCACTTAGGCTGGATTTCATTGAGAAACCTCTACCTTAGTTTTCAGACTTATAGTCAGGAAACTACTTACATAAATTTAAATACAAAAACTCGTCGCATTAGAACGGTTTAGTGTGATTTACTACCAAGCCCCAGAACTACAGTATCTTGCTTTACCCAAGTACTACAGCAAAAGTTTGGTCATTTGCTGAAGGCAGTAGTCAATGCAAGTCGACTTAAAAAATGTAATGCTTTGCACTACATAGCCTTACATGCACAAGCCATAAGTTAGAACTTGTCTATTGGGTCTGCCTATAGTGTGCAAAATAAAGCCATTGAGGTTATGTAATTGTAACCTTAATTTATATACATAGAAATATTACTAATTTCATGTCATAAAATATTAAACAATAAATATTAATTCAGTAACAAGTGCCCTTGTTACAGCCTTAGCATGAGCCACCCAGATAGGACATCACAACAGAAACAATGCAACATGCCAAACTGTGGCCACACTAGGCACACTATTGACAAGTGCTTCAGAAAGGGTGGAGGCATGGAGGGGCAATACCCAGATTGGTGGAGGAGGGACAAGAGTAGTGCATCATTGAGCAGCACTTTTGACACAACCAGCAGTACCCTGACTTGACATTGATGATGGTAGCAATTGACCAAGCAGGTGCCAGGTGCAAAGCATGATATCTTGCCCACAAGTCAAAGGAGGCAACTGTTGCATGTTTGGAGTCAATGGATGTCCATGTGGAGAGTCAGTATAGCTTGAGGGTGAAATGTTTTTGGATAAATAGCAGCCAGGAGCTTAATAATGACCTGTGGAACAGTTACTGTCAGCAGCATAGTATCAGATATGAAACAACTGTGCCCAACTCCTCCTCCACAAACAGGGTTGCTGAGTACAGGATCCATACCATCTTGGACCTTATAAGGAGCATGCTAAGCAATGCTTGACTTCCAGCACACTACTGGGCCAAAGCCACATTGGTAGCTGTCCACATCCTAGACTTAGTACCAACAACTTGCCACCCTAGAAAGACACCATATGAGATAAGGACAGGATGCAGGCCAGATGTTTTGTACCTGCACCCTTTTGGATGCACCACATATGCAAAAGTACATGGGAGGACAGCACCAGCAAACTCAACCCATGATCAGTGAAGGGGGTATTGGTGGGTTACTTTGAGAAGGGAGATTCTTATAGCAGCCTCGCATGATTGATGTTATCAAAGAATCCTGATATGTCAAAGGTGAGTACCAAAGTGACCTTATCATGGTTTCTTGCTGCCTGTATATCTTCTATATGCATTAATAGTGCATTGTCAGTGGAGCTACAAGGTCTTCCACCAAATTGCATTGGTCCTCTCTTCCTACCAGGTAGCTTATTCTCCTTGCCACTATACTCTCAAGAACCTTACCCATGCATTCTAGTAGCTGAATGAGTCTATAGGCTCTTGGCTCTGAGTAGTCTGGCTTCTTTGGTTTTCTCAGAACCACTGCCACTGCTTGTTGCCATGGCCCTTGGGTGGTGTCCCTGCTCAATGCAGTGATGCATGAGTGCAAAGATTGTGTCACTCTCTTATTCCCATGCCCATCTTACCGTGTTGAATAGTTGCTGGCTTACTCCAGGTGCTTTTTTTGTGCTGTGTTGGTAGATTGCTTCTCTGACTTCTTCTTGGTTTACTTTGACATGTCTGTAATTGTTGTCTTGTTCCCTTGATAGGTCTGGTTCATTGTTGTTCTCCAGTATTGGCAGTTGTTTGAAAAGTGCCTCCCAAAGGGCATCACATTTGTCTTCATGTTCCACCACCAGTGTGATACCCTGCCTCTTGATAGCTGGTGATGGGTAATACCTTGTTCCCTTTGTCCAACCCTGCAGTCCCCACATGTTCTCCAGAGTGGCTTCCTCCAGCGTGTTGTTGATCCATTTTCTCTTTTCATGCTTGTATAGTCATCTAAAATAGTTAGTGGTTTTTCTTATTTCATGGTCTATGTTTTTGTTCTGTGTACCCCAGCATGTTTTATATGCATGCTGCTCTTCTTCCTGTAGCCTCATCCTTTTGTTATTTGCTTCATTAAGCTCCCTTTTCCACCATGGTCTCGCCTTGTCTGATGGCTTCTTAACTTTGGCCGTTTCCTCTGTTGCCCTCTTCATTGCTTCTGTGATTAGGTTTATGTCTTCATCTAGCTCTTCTGGGGAGTGGTTAGTATTCAGGTCACAGAGTTGTTCCTACCTCCATTCATTCTTTGCCATTTCTTTTACAAATGCTTCCTGCCAGTCCTTTGCTTTTGTCTCCTCAAAGTGGTATCTGCAACCTATGATGTTCTGGATTTCCATGGTGCCATGATCAACAATCCACCTTAGTGCAAAGTGATTGGAGCTGCATGCCAAGTTTGGGTTCACTGTCCATTTCCTCGTCATGTCAAGTGCAACAGCCTTGGTGTTTGCCCACGTAAGGTTAAGTAATGAAGTTGCTCCTTGTCTTCAGTGTTTGTGGTAGGTGCCATTCCCCCTTTTTGTTGAGTAGTGCAAAGTCCTTCTCCTGCATCCAGTCTACCAGCTCCTTAGTCCTTTCCGTTGGCTCCTGATTCCCTTTGCTCCACATTGGGTGGTGCTGGTTCCAGTCGCCACTTATAATCACTGGTTGATCTGTTGGGAGGTTGATCCTTTTGAGTCAGGACAATGCATCATTGTCCTGCATCGTTCTCTCCCATCCTTTTGGTTGGTTATATATGTTGACTATCATTACTGTAGGATAGTTAGCTTGTGTTATGTCTAGTATTTGAATGTCCAGGTCTTCTGCAAGGTCTGATCAGAGTGTGACTGTGAAGTCCAGTCTTTTCTTAGTGTATGCCATCACTCTCGGTCTCCTGTCAGTTGGTATCATTGCCATTGGTAGGATCGGTGTCCATGCTCCAAGGGCTGCTGGCCCCTGTTGCTGGTTGCTTATTCTACCCCACCATGGTTCCGTTACCAGAATGATGTCAAACCTGTCTATATATGTATTCAGCATTGTATGGCATACTATATTACTTCTGTTAGTATTCAGCTGTGCAATACGGATAGGCTTTGTTTTCATTATGAAGTCACATCACCATTTGCTTGCCTCTCCCTACTTTCCTCTTCATCTGTCACCATCTTGTCCCATGACTGCCCTTTGTTCTGATTCAGGAGGTTTTCAAGGTAGGAAAAAGAGTGAGATGCACAGGGAAAGAAATAGTGAGGATCATGGAAAAAGAAAATAAAAAGAATGAAACAAAGTAACATTCCATAGCTCCGGTGACAGTGGCGCCAGTGTCCTTACATTCCAAAAATTATGATGTCTGAAAAGAACTGATTGCATGGGGGATAAAAAGCGAGATTCATGGGAAAAGGGGCGAGATGTTCATGCTGGCCCAGGCATCGACATTGACGTTGCCTTTGTTGTTGATGATGCCAAAAGAGCGGAACTCAGCGTAACAATTGTCAATGATAGGGAAGGTCAAGAGGGAGCAAGGAATGGGAAAGCTATTGTAGTTGTAGCACTTAGTTTCTGGGTCCCGAAGGAGGAATGTGCATGGTGGAGGCATTATAGATTTTGGCAAACACTTTGTAGCCAGCTGGCTCAATAATATTAATGGTGGCGCTGCGGCGGTAAATGTCAGCATTGAAATCAATGAATTTTAAGAGCTGAGCGGGGTGGATAATGAGGTTGGGCTCAAGAGCAGTGAGCTGAATGAAGCTGTTGGGTTGTGCAGCGATGCAGGAATGCTGGATGTGGTGGGACTTGGGACGGAAAGATATGGTAGAGGCACAATGTTGGAAGGAAGTAATGATATGAGAATGGCATGAAAACTTGAAATGAAGCTCGGGCTCAACAAATCTAAGGGGAGCTGAGAGATAAGTTCTGTCAGTGGTCTTGAGGGGCTTAAATAGATCTGGAAGAGAACAGGACCCCAAAAAGACCTGAGGATCATTGATAGAAGGTGAACCGGTACTGCTTGGTAATTCATTGATAACATCTATGCCCTGAGCATTGAGATATGGTGATAATAAATCAAATTCCTTCACCTGGTCCAGCAGGAGCCAGGTCTTATCACCAGCCTGCCAGAGTATCTTGACTATTGCATACATTTTTGACCCTGAGTGGCTCACGATCTTATCTGCAGCCCATTTGGCTTCATGTCCCATTTTGATGCCATCCGCAACAAGCCCAAGGAAATGTGGGAGAAGTTGAGGAAGATTCACTTGAAGTCAGTGCCAAACACTCATTTTAACTCACTGAGTGATTCATTCAGTATCTGAAAGAAGGAAGACGAGTCCCTTACAGATCTCTGCATGCAAGTCAAAGGCACTATGCAGCGTATTTGGACGCTCCAGCCCCCACCCATCATAACCTCAGACAGAACCCTTGTGCCGCCTATACAATCAAAGTTCTTGACAATGAACTCTCAATCATGGCCATGTTGCATGAGGAGTATGGTTCATTTATCTCTCCAGTCCTCATGCTCAACAGTTTAACCAAAGAGGCCATGCTTGAGGTGTTCCAAACTGAGGAGACACAATGCCAAGCTGCAGAAGATGAGGCTGCTGCTGCTGCAGCTGCCATTTCCACTGCCACCACGTGTGTTATCACTTGCTACTTATGTGATGGCCCACATAAGGTCCAGGAGTGCCCTAGCCTCCAGATGGCATGCATGCAGGTCAAGAAAGATGATGGAGCATCCAAATTCAAGAAGCCCCACCAGGTGCAGGAGCAGAAAACCCAAGGCAAAGGCAGATGCAGCCAAGACTGATGCCCTTAAGGTGGAGCCAGAATGTGATGGCCCTCCTGCTAAGGCCAAAGCAGCTGTTCATTGATCTGCTCACTCCCCTCTTTCTCCCTCTAACACCCTGTGGAATACAGACTTGGGCAACATGGCTCATATGATGCTGCATTGAAAGTGGTTCCTCCTGGAGTCCTTCAAACCATGGCAAATCCCAATCCATGTAGCCAATGGTGCAATCATCTATTCAGCTGGAAAGGGGTCTGTAAAGTTCAGACTGCAGGGAGTGGCTAAGAGTGGACAGCCCCTTAACAATGTTATAATCTCGAGTGTCCTTTTTGTACCAGACTTGACCAACAATTTTCTCTCCATCACTACACTCTCTGTGCACTGTGGCTTTGTTGTGATGTTTTGTGAGCATAAATTCATCTTTAGTGTCAACAGCAAGAGAGTCTGTACTGCTACCATTGACAAATCACTCACTTCATACCTTGATGGTGAAACTCTCATTTCCTCACCGGTGCATGCAGCCAATGTAACATACACTGGCCCCACTTCACCTTCTAAAGTCAAAAAACATTTACTTCATCAGAGGATGTGCCACTTGGGAGCTGACCATCCTTGACCAGCTTATCAAGGAGGGTTTGACTGAAGATCTGAAGATATCCCAGCACTCTGTGCTCCCACACATTTGTGAGCCATGTTTGGAAGGGAGGCAACATCAAGCACCTTTCCCACATACTGCAGATAGAGTTACAGATGTTTTGGGTTGCATCTTTAGCAATGTGCATGGGCCAATGCAGAAAGGCATGCACCAGACAAATTGTTGCTGGTGGGGTATGTTTGTGGACGACCATACCTGATGGATGGAGGCATTTGATATGTGCAAGAAGAGTGACATTTTTGAAGCTTTCAAATTGTTCAAGGCACACATCAAACATCAAACTGGCCAGAAGATAAAATGCTTTCATCACAATAAAGGGGGAGAATACATTTCAAAAGCATTCCTTGACTATTGCAGAATGGAGGGTATTTGTCTTGAGTTCACTGACCAGTATGCTGCAGCAGAACGGAGTTGCTGAACATCTGAACAGAACCATTAACAAAGCAATTACTTCAATGCTCACTGAAGCAAACCTCCCAGAAAGTTTCTGGGCATATAATCTCAGTACATATAGACCTGTCCACAACCACTGCCCAACATTTGTGCTGCCAAACCCCGCATCGGTCACTTGTGAGTGTTTGGGTACACAGCATACATACTAATTGGACAAAACAAGAGACAAGGACTCCAGGGACACCCTTTCTGGAATATTTCTTGGTTACTCGGACAACTATGTTGGATGGGTAGTATATATTCCAAGCACAAAGAAAACTGTGATTTTGCAAGATGTAATCTTTGATGAGACTTGTTTCCCTGGTCTTTCATCAGCTAACATGCCTAAACAGCATGCTGCTTACCTGCCAGTAGGACACAAAGCAATCAGCTCCTGTTGTGTTTAAGGTGAAGCACCTACCAGACGGCGCGATCAAGCATTTCAAAGTGTGGGTAGTGGCACAGGGGTTTAGCCAGGCCCGAGGGTCAACTTTGACAAAACCTTTGCACCAACTGCATGTTGGGCTGCAGTATGCACTGTCCTTGCTCTGGCGGCCATAGAGGACATATACCTTGCATTAGTCAATGTGTCTTCAGCTTTTTTACATGGTGTGGTAGATGCCAAACTGTACATGAGGTTCCTCAAAGGCTTCCCCAAAGACATCCCTCCTGAGGTTGATCACAAGCCTGGAGATGGACTGCCTTGTGCAAAGCTGGAAAAGGGCATATACAGTTTGAAGCAGGGTGCCAATCTGTGGAACAAACAGATGCATGAAGGTTTCATAAAATTAGGGTTTGTGCATATTATTTCCAATCCCTGTGTGTATGTTTACCTGTGGGACAGTGTACAAGTCATCATCCCTGTGCATGTAGACAATATGACACTTGCATTAAAATCCCAGTCTGCCATCCTCAGAGTCATCTCTGAGCTACAAAAGTATTTCAAACTTTGTCACCTGGGGCCAATGACTGGGCTCCTTGGCATGGTTGTCACTTGCGACTGCCCCAGCCAGAAGCTCTGGATTGACCAGAGGGCATATGCTATTGAGGTTCTCTCTTGATTTAATATGCTCAATTGCAAAGCAGTAGCAATGCCTCTTGAACCTGGCATTCGGTTGTCAAAGCTAGACTCCTCTTCCACTCCTGAAGAAACTGAGGAAATGCAGTTAGTCCCTTACATCCAAGCCACAGGCACATTTTTGTACCTTGCAATGTGTACATGCCCCAACATCGCACACGCCATCAGTGTCCTCTGTTGCTTCAACTCGTGCCCTGGCCCAAAACATTGGAGAGCAGTAAAACATCTGATGCAATATATTCGAGGTACCCTAGACTACAGGATTGAATACTCCGCTGATGCTGCCTTATCTTCCCCATCCCCCTTCATCGCATTCACAGATGCTGACCACAGGGGAAAGATTGATAATGGCTGCTCCATGAGGGGGGTCTGTCCTTCTAGTGGCCGGAGCCACGGTCAGCTTGATGTTGAAGTTGCAGACCATTGTTGTGCTGTCTAGGACTGAAGCAGAGTTTGTAGCGGCCAGCGAGACAGCACAGGAGTTATGTTGTCTATGGAATTTCCTTGCCAACATAGGTATGCCACAGTCAACCACCACTAATCCTAAACATCAACAACCAGTCTGCAATCTCTGTCACAAAACAGCCAGAGCATATGGGCTGGTTGAAACACTTGGATCACCACTGGTTCTGGCTCTGGCAGGCCATCCATGACGGTAAAATCAGACCAGTCTACAACCCAACCAAGGAAATGGCTGCAGATCTACTCACCAAGACGCTGACACAAGACGTTGTTGACAAGCTATGCCATAAAATGGGAATTGTTGGGGAATACTCCAGGACCAAACTTTGGTGATGTTGTGGGCACTCTGTCAGGTGGGAGTGTTGAGACTGCAGGAGCCCCACAACAGTTACCTATACACATTCCGCACTATACTCTTCCACTCACGTGACTGCAATAGTCATTTTTCACCTCCCGCATGTTCTCGCATTCCTTAGTTGAATCTGAGAACATCCAGGTGTGTAGTACTATGTATTTCTTTATGTAATCCTTAGTTGAATCTACGAACATCCAGCTTGTGCAAACAGTGTCTGATTCATCTGATCCTCTCTGTCTCCAGTCTGTCCTACTTGCACGTAACCTGCTGAAATATAAGACACCATACATATTCAGTTATGCAAAAACACTCCTACTAAGGACACATCAAGATGTTCTTATACCATCCCCTGCTGTATTGGAAATCATCAAGACTATATCTGAATGCTCTTTGCAAGGGGTCAAACCCAGCTGTCATGCGGGAAGATGAGACTGCAGTATGACAGGTGTAACTAACTGATGTACTAGCAAAGACAGTCATGAATCATGACTCGAGTTTGGAATTGAACCACCAATAAAATAAAAGATGATTGTGATCATAGGTGTCTACTCTTTGTCTGGGAGTCAAACCCAGCTTTTGCGCGATAACCAGTCACTTGCGACAGATGACAGGCAATGATAGGATCATCGGAAGTGGTGGTATTGTACTTGATACAGTCAACCAATTGCAGTGGCTTTTCAGTCTTAGTTGTGACACAATCGTACCATTTGTCGTACGCGAACAACTTGCCATAGCACTCCCTGCATGCATGACTCGAAACCTGATTTAAATTAAATAAGAACGAGGGACTTACAATTCTTCAAGCTCATCGACTTCAAGACAAAGTTTGGCAAGTCAGTGGAATTCAATTTCTTCCAACATAGACCATTGTGGAGAAATCACAACAGACAACTTGCGAGTGCCATTACTTTGTGGGGTATAATGTGGGGTATAAGAGTTAGTTCAATGATCCTACTGATGTAGACGAACCTTTTCCCAGTTTCTCCAACCTCTTCTTCCACCGCGTTGAGCCTGGGGTCCGCAACCAACAGGGCCTCCACTAGCGGGATAGGTCATAGTACCACGCAAAGCTCCTCTTCCATGAATAAACGTACCTCCTCTACGAGGAGCAGCAGCTTTGTTATCAACTAGAGAGAATAACAATTTGTCCTCGACGTGGAAATATGCAACTTTCTTGTCAAATGACTTACGCACACTTCAATGAATACAAGGCGCTTCCATTGGCGGTCTCGTGTTCTCCATCATGCTAGACAAACTCATATTTGGGCCACAAGGTTTTGCGCTTGGAGTACGTGCCACAGCGGGTACATTTACCGGTCTCATGATCATTGGAAACATCTTGATGCGTACGCGGACGCAGTCAACACGAGCGGAAGATACTGGAATGATGCAGGTGCCTGTGAAGACCCTATTTATGGATATTCCATACATGGTGTTCGTCTTTTCGTACGTTTCGTCCAGCCGAATTACTTGAAATAGAAAGAAAATTGACGCGTCACTCCAGAGGTGTACTTTTAACTTTGGGCATTTTCTATCCAAGTCAGTAGATCAAACACACAGTTGTGATCTTCGGTATTCTACTTGCAACTTTTGTCGGTCAAGCATGCAATAAACGCGAATCTTGCATTCTATGTCGTTAGTTCATCCATCTCATCCTGTGGTACTTTAATCACCCTCAAAACATAGGTTTCGTTTATTAATGCAGGTGGACTATATGGGAGGCTGATTCCGAACTTTCTGGCGGACAAGTTTGGGAGCTACACGTGCTTATACCTGCGTCCTTCGTCTGTGCGGCAGTCGTATTTGCTATGCTAGGTATACGCAATGCCGCTGGTGCCATCATTGTGGCGCTACTATATGGAGCAATGAACGGTACACGTCAGTGGTCTCCTTTCTCTATTTAGGTCCATGTGGGCTGATGACATGAGATGCAACATAGACACCTCAGTGACTCCCGCGGTGCTATCTGACCTCTCCACCAACATCAGTGAAGTTGGGTGAATTTTATACCCTTGTTTTATTAGTGTATATAAATTCTAAATCTAAAATAGATGCACGGTAGGGTCCGTATGGGGATTTACTTTACTTTCATGGGTTTTCTCTTGATCTTGTCTCGTATTATAGATCTTCTAATTGTTTATATAGCAGTTCCCGCACTCTTTGGGCAGCCTATCAGCGGTGCTTTATTGACTGGACGGTTCATTCGGTGGCGTACAACCGTGTTCAGCGGCAGTTGCCTCTTAGCAAGTGCCATTCTAATGGTGTACAATCGGTGGCTATTCTTGAAGAGAGGGGGCAATGGACAAGGCATCTCTCGTCGCATCATGCGAGCGTCCCCTGTTGCGACACGATGAAACAGGGCAGAAATGGATTGAGAAGACACATCACAAGCAAAGTCGACACCAAAGAATGGCTTTGAAATGGTTATTTGACTCATAGTACATAGTAGAAGAACAGGAACAATGAATGCTGTGGCTAAGAAGTAAAGGCTAGTGGCGCACGCTACCGCGGTAGACTGACATAAAATGCTGCAAAAGATACTGAAATAAAAAAAGAAAGTAGACTGCATATACTAGTAGATGCAGACGAAGAATTAAGATGGGTTGTGTGACTGGCCCTAATTAAGCGGAAAAGAGGTACCCAGTTATACCTTGATCAGCCCAACCGTTTTGCTTCGCGCTAGACCTCTCCGAATCGGATGTTGTATAGAAATGATTTGATCTCTCGCGATTGAAAAGCCGATATAGAGGCGATCCGCCGCAGCGCTGGTCGGCGAAGATATAACCGGCAACACCCTTGCTCTCAAACCCGAGCTTATTGATGGCGTTGTCACGCTCGCCTGAACTAGTGGTATAAAGGTAATCGTTGGTCTTGGGCTTGTAGAGTGCGTAAAGGGGGATGGTGGCAGGAGTGTCTGAGGCATAAAAGAAACCCACGATGTCATCCGTCGAGAAGGGAAGTGGAAAGTTGCCGGATCGGAAGAAAGGAATGGCTTTAGCACCGCTGGAACAATGGTTAGATGATCCACCGCTTCCCCCACCGTCTCCTCCTCCGCCACTGCTCGCACCACCTCCACCACCACCCCTTCCTCCTCCCGCTCCTCCCCAAGTTCCACCGTTAGCGCCACCCTGCCCCTCTCCTATTCCCCCGCCATTGTTACTCGGGATAAAACCCCATCTTCCGTAATAGCCGGGCTGTCGAGGCTGTCGAGGCTGCCCAGGTTGTCCGCTCTCTCCACCTGGGCCTGTACCTGGTTGCCCACCTTGGCCGGGCTGGCCAGGAGCAGAGGACACGAAAGAGTTCATGTTACCCTCAATGCTGTCGCCAGCCTTCTCGAGAGTGCTCTTCTCAACTGGTCAAGTGCCGAGAAGCAAGGACGAGCGTACCTTGAGAGCAGCGCCAGGTTTGTCAGTAAAAGACTGACGGTTGTTGGCGGACATGTTGAAATGCAACTGGGTTGTACGAGTCAAGAGGTAGCGAAAGCTGGAGACATTGGGAGAATATCCGGCTGGCTTTATAGTAATTGGGAGAATGCTCGGTGCCGACCATGCACACGCGTAGTATCTTATCACGATCATACAACTGAATTCATTTACCGCTTGTGGTCCCAGTAAATCAGTTGTTCAGTTCTTAACGGATTGCTTGAAGCCTCGACACACAAAGCGGGATGCAAGGTCTTCGACAATTTCAACAATATTGGTATATCGGATACCCGGCACGCACTGCTTCGTCAGGCGGAGCCAAGAGTTGAGTGCCTTGAACGATCCGCGTTTTCTTCTCATGTTTATAGTAAAGGTCGCATGACAACGACTTTTCCAATGAAAGGCTAGAAATAGAAACATCAAGGTCAGTCTTGCTACTAGAACTAGCACTTTCC